>OZ025802.1:1138835-1232644 GCA_964019425.1 Flectonema sp. DT1601 | reverse complement strand
GAGACTGTAATTTAGTAATGTTATCAATTGTGATTGAAAACAAATCAGTGTCATTGCGATTAGCGTTTTTCATCAACTCTCTCGTTGGAACACAATCGAAGGATTTAAGATATTTCCTTTTGTTGTTTTTTTTAGTATACACTTTGTTTTTTTTTTTTTTTCTTCTTTTTTTTTAAAGAGGTTTTTCGGAGGGAGAGAACTCGTTTTTTGAATAATTTTTTTTTAGTGAATCTTTGTTTTTTTTTTTTTTTTCTTCGTTCTTATTTTTTTTTTTTTTTTTTTTTTTCCTCTCAAATTCAACACGAGCAAGACAGCTCTAAACACACAGAGTCTGCAACACACGGGTCGTGTCCACACCAATTGAAGTTATTTTTTTTATTTTATTCTTCTTTTTTTTCCAGATAATGTTCAGCCCTTACCTCTCCAGAAAAATAAAGGAAAAACAAAAGATAAAATAAAGTACATGTTTATTATATTTTTTGAGGTACACGCAGAACGCTATAAAAAGGAAACGACGCAGAGGTTTGGAAAGAGATTATTGTCAAAAGTAGGTCACAAGAAAATACACAAAAAACTCGACCAGAATAAGATGACGTGCATAAAAAAAGGAAAGGGAGTTTGTTGTATTAATTTGGAAGGAGCTTACTGTTCAGTGCTGGTGTAGTCGAAATGTGTTCCTGTGACTCTGTAGAAGAGATCGAGAATATCATCAGAAGTAGTTTCAAAATGAGTAGAGGCGTCATAAGACTTAGAAATGAAAGCGTTATCATCACTTCCATCTCCCTTTGGATGGTAAGCATCTGATATGCTAATGAACTTCTCAACAACGTCACCAAGAAGCTGAAGACCCGGTTGAATCTCTCTCTCAGGTTCACTAGTTTCAATTGTAGTACTAACCAGCGCTAAGTACATACCATCTGGTACGACCTGATGAACGTGTGATAAAGAAGTGATGTAGATATCAGTTTTACGATTTAATTCTCTCGAAGATATAA
Source organism: Flectonema sp. DT1601 (assembly GCA_964019425.1). Taxonomy (NCBI): domain Eukaryota; phylum Euglenozoa; class Diplonemea; order Diplonemida; family Diplonemidae; genus Flectonema; species Flectonema sp. DT1601. The sequence goes on along the minus strand of OZ025802.1, from coordinate 1,231,649 downwards.
TAATTTGACTACTCTTGGCATCTTTTACTTCCTTCGCTGTACTCGCAATCGGATGATTCATCAAACAAATACATCTGATAGTCTGACCAATTTTATTAACCTTGTCAATGAAGTAACTTGGGTCACCAATTACTTTGTTTGCTTTTGCTATTTTACCACCAGATTCAACACCAACGAATTTTCCATTTTCGTCGTAGTGGATTTTGTCAACTGGTTTGTCGAGCATGAAAGTACCTCCGTGAACAGCACACAACCTAGCGAATAGTTGTGGGAGCTCACCGAGTCCGTAGACTGGGTATACGTATGGTGCTTTGGCCTGTTTTAGTTTTCCTTTCTTCCTTTTCTTATACAAAAAAAAAGTGATTGTTATAAAAACAGTATCCAACACATACATCTTCGTACATCAAGGAGTCCTCGTACAGTCTAATTTTCATGACCGTCGCTAGAGCTGGTTCATCCATGAAGGATTGCTTTTCCTGTTTTGAGAAGATTTTTTTTTCCCGAAATAATAACTCTCTTTTAAGGTAATTAAATAAAAGTGTTCACACCTGTAGAGCGATCGCATGACCGACGAAATCGATAGTGCTGTCGGATAATCCGAACTTATTAAATAAATCTCTCATAGTCATAGTTTTCAAATCATATCCTTTGTGAGTCTTTGGGTTGTTTTGATCATATTCCTGAACAAAACCAAAGAACTTCGCACATCTTCTCTTTTCAAAGATTCCCATCAGAGATGAGCTCAAAGCCTCTCTTTCGGTAACTGGTACTTTGTAAACTTTATTTTTATGTACGACAAAAGATCCATCAATGAGAGTGAATTCGGTGTTGTATTTTGTAACACCAGTCTTCTGAAGCATCTTAACCAGCTTTCCATTGGCCATGAGAAGTTTGTTGACGAGATCTACGTTGTAGTCTCTACTTCTTCCTAAACTTGTTGGTGGTTGTCCCTTTCCGAACTTTGTAAATAACTGTTCGAGACTAAGTGATGCAGACTCACCTCCGTAGTACTCATTGCGGTCTAAAACTAAACATTTTTGACCGGATGTTGCCAACAGACCACTCAGAACACATTCTGTGAGACCAGTTCCGAGAATTATAACATCGTATTTATCATCCATTTTATTATAGTTTTCTGGGATTGTAAAAAAAAAAAAAAAGAAATTAGAAAAATTTTCAGATTGGAATTCTCGGAGCGAATACTCACCAAACTACTTTTGGAAGTTGCAAATAAAAAGGATGCGAACGGTTAATCTGGTTAGCTTTTGTTAATCTTTCTTTTTTTCTTTTTTTTTTTTTATTACATTTTGCTGTCTTAGCTGCCAACAAAACGTTTGACTTTACTTCGACTCTGTTGGTGTAAAGAAACACATCGTTTGTTTTTCATTATTTTTTTTGTCTTTTTTTTCCCCCCAGTTTTGACTTTTTTTTTATATTCTCCAGTTTTAAAGAAGAAATGCTCCCCTTGGAAAAAGTCTCAGGCTCACTTTGAGGTAGTACTTTGGGTACACCTTCTTGAGACCAATCACGAAAACTAGTACTCAAGTTGGGCCGTTTTGGAGTTTTTATGTTTCGTGAAAAGATACTTACTTAGACCCGTGAAGGTTCTTAGCGTGGAATTTAATGTGCTCCTCAATAAAAGTAGAGATGAAGTAGTATGAGTGATCGTATCCTTCGTGTTTGCGAGAGATTAAGTTTTGCTTTTTCTCAGCGCACGCGTTGTCGAAGTTGTCAGGTAAGAGTTGGTCGACTTCACCCGACAGAAAACCGTCAGCAGTTCCAACGTCACAAAGAATCGGAACATCGAATGGTCCATTTTTCTTCATCAATTCTGTTGCGTCATAATCTGCACCAGCTTCAATGGATCCTAAGTAACCTTTAAAGGCTTTGTGTCCCCATGGGCACTTAATAGGGTTGGTAATTGGAGCGAAGGCTGATACCGACTTGTAAACAGGATTCTTGAACGCTGATATCAGTGCCCCGTGTCCACCCATAGAATGACCCATAATACTCTTCACTCCAGCGATAACTGGAAAGTTAGCCTCAACTAACTCTGGGAGTTCTTTGTTGACGTAGTCAAACATGTTGTAATACTTCTTATAACCGTCAGTCGTGGCATTGACGTAGAATCCAGCACCAGAACCGAAATCCCAGCTGTCATCTTCTCCTTCGACACCTGCTCCACGTGGTGATGTGTCGGCCATTACGATTATCACCTTGTGTTCGGATGCGTATCTGTTTTGTTTTGTTTTGTTTTTTTCTTCTCTTTTTTTTAATATATTTTTACTTAGAATAATCATACTTGTTACCTCCTGATTTCATATTAAAGTTATCATCCGTGCAGGTGAGACCAGATAACCAGTAGATCACTGGCATCTTTTCTCCACCTTCAGGAATATAAATACTGAAAGTCATCTCCGTATTAGTAACACTACTGTTGTGGGTGTACTTTGTTACCATACCTCCGAATACCTTCACATCTGATTTCTTGGTAAGAGACATATTGCTGCTATTCTATTCGAATGGGAGAATAAAATAAAAAAAAACAAAATATTAAAAAATGAGATAAATAAACCAGAGCAATCAAGTGTTGGGTAACAGAGAATACCATAAAGAGATGCTACAAGAGAATAGGTGTAATTGCCTGACGGAAGCTCACTACTAGTCCTCTCCAGTTGGATGTGAAAACATTCCAAAGAAGGGAAGTAGTGGATGATTACGTAAAAGAAATATAAACTCCATCACGTGTGTAGGAATGAACTCAGATAATGTGAAAACATTCTGAAGAACGCAAACAGCGGGCAATACGGATGACTTTGTAAATAAAATAAAATAAACAAGAATAAGAATAAGGAAACGAAAGACAACATTCCACCACAACTTATCATTTGTTACGTTAGAATAGTCTCTTTGTCAGCTGTTTTCATTTCGCTATTTTTCCTGCTCGAGTCTTCTGGTGGAGCGGGTTGGCGTTTTTTTGAATAGCGTTTTACATTTCCGGTTTTAAGACGAGCAACGACATCACTTAGAGAACATAATATTGAAGAAGTAGATTTCATGTGATCTTTGTCTTTATCGATTCCAAAGGCTCTGGAGATCAGAACGTTGAGAGCATCATCAGGAGTGTCGTCTACTGCACGAATTGCATTTATCATTTCAGGTATGGAAATGATTCCATCACTGGCATCATCATGTCCAATGAGAGAGTCTTCTATTTCATTTAAATATTCATCTCTCTCAATGATGTGTTGTGTTCGAAGGGTTTCAATGAAAGCTGATTGATTACACTCCGAGTCCTCATCAAATAATTTTAAATAAGGAATGTCAGTACTGTTTTCTGAACAGCTATCTCTCAAAGCTATTTCAAGAACTCTGAATGAGGATTCTTCTTTGGTTGGAAAAACATTTTTAGTAGCGGCCATGATTTCCGTGATATCCAACATCTCTGTTGAGTCTTCGTCAGCTCCACACAAAACTTCTCTCAAATAATAAACTAATCGAGTCTGTTCCCTCCACACGACCTCATCTACGGATCCTCCGAGTATCTTATAAAGAAGACCACAGTCAGGATCAGCTTTATATTTCTGAAGGGAATACCACATATTATAAAGCATTTCCATTGCCTTTGCTGGTCCATATCTGTCTGATATAAACATCGGAAAGAAAGCTGCCGGACTGAATGATCTCGTGTCTTCACAGCGGTCTTTCTCTCTCCAGAATTGTTTGATCGCTTGTTCGACTTTAGATTTTGATAGTTTTAAGTTTATTAACCTTCCTTGAAATCGTAAGAAACTCGGTTGGACATTACTACCGAGACCAAGACCGAGAATGTATCGACGATTTAATATTTCACAACTGTTGGATTCACAACACAGTTTTTGAGTCATCTCTTGAATCTGTGAACCCATTGAAAGAACTGTTGCAGCAGTATTTCCCTTCCACTCAATCCCCTGAAGGGAGGTTTCACTCCAATTTGGTCTCGGAGTGTCGCTTTTCTCTTCGTTGTCTTGCTCTTCATCAGCTTTCTCATTTTGTTTTTGGATTGTTTCGAATTTTTCTTTGTAGAAACGATTTTCTTTCAGAATGACTTCATGTAGTCTCCGTAAGTCAGTTAGTTGTTTAATCGTCCTGTCTAAGTCGTTAGCGAGCTTTGCTCTCATCTCTTTCTCTTGTTGGTGTTGTTCGTCGTGCAATTTTCGTTCCAATTTTGAAACTTGTTTTTGCAAATACGTTTTTACTTCTTCGAGATCGGCAGCGTTTTCCTGCAACGATTTAATATGATCTTTATTCTGAGTGTATATTCGACCTACTTTAGCATTTTCTATCATCAGCCTATCACATTTTCTTTGAAGCAAACCTATCGAACGTTCCTTTGCCTTTAGTATGTTAGTGTTGGCAGATTCCTTTGTTTGAAGTTGTAGCTTAAGTGCTGAAATCTTTGTAACTGAAAGTTGAACTCTCTGTTGGAGAGATTGTATTGTCGAAGTCAATAAACTAAAATAACTTTCATACTCTGTGAACACCCATGATAGAAGTGGTCTGTAGGTTTTAAAAGCAGACGTAAATATCCGAGTCATCCTTCTAAAGACTTCTAAACGTTTACAACGGTAGTCAAGTTCGGTTCCTTCCTCCGGTTTGACATCTTTTTCAGTTTCATTATTATTATTTTGATCTTCTTGTTGATCGTTGACAAGCATTTTCAAAGCAGCTTCAGTTGGTAAGTCGCTAGTCGTATCCCGCAGAGTAACAAGAGACAATGCCACTGCTGACCAATCCTCATCCTTACTCTCAACATGTGATATTGGTAATAGATTAAAGTCACTATTTTTATATAAAGAATTCAAATGAGAAAGACCCGTAATAGTCAAGTGTTCCATCATGTTGAGCATTGGTGGTTTTCGTGTTCCCATACCTGCAGTTGTTATTGAAGAAGTTAGTTCTAATTGATTGTTGTCTTTATTTGATTTGTATCCCCAAGCGTCTCTCTCTTCCAATGAAGGAAGATGTTTTGAAATTCCAATCATCTCTTCTCTTGTCTTCGCAAGCATTCGAAGAGCTACCTGAGTGTCAGTTACTGCTTCTTTACGTCGTCTTATTTTTCTGAGTGGTATTCTCCGAGGGATGTCATTTTCAATAGGGTGAATCTGACTTTGAGCTTCTACGACTTGCAGTCTACCTCCACTACCTGATATTATTTTATTACTTCCACCTATTGGATTCGATGCGAACTGTAATAGGGCGGGATCCATATGAAACATTATTTCTTTTGAAACTGAAAGAGATCTAAAAATAAAAAAACAACAATTAGCAGGTACACAATCAGATCAGAAAGAAGCACTTTTCTTTGGCTCGAAAAACATGTATTCTGGAGCCTGTCAAGGCGGGGAAAAAAAAAAAAAAAAAAAAAAAAAAACAGGTTTTAAAAATAGTTTAATTAAAACTGTCTCTCGGAGGTTACTTATTGGATGCTAGGAGTGGGCCTTCCTCAACTGAATTAGAAAAAGAAGAAAAAAGGATATTGAGAGACGTATTTGATCTAGTACAAGCATGTGTAGCCACATTGTAGTTACACAGGCAACCGGTACACGATAAAAGATTATTTAAAATTAGATCCTTTTGCGCTTACTTAACTTATCATGTGACCAAGCAGCTCTGCTAGACTTTTCTTTCCTTGTCTGGTTGCTTCCAGTTTCCATATGCAACTGTTAATATTCTATCAACCTGTTTTTATTTTAGTTTTGTTTATAACCAACAACATGTTAATAAACAAATTATTAAGTAATAAAACACAAACCTTATTAGGACATAATACTGTAAAATCATAAAACGGACAAGGCTTTAATGGATACACTAAGCTTTGATTATTACGTTTCTGTTTACCGTCAGTCAACCAGATTTCTAAGTGACTGTCACCTGTGATGCGTTTTTTTGCATAGTAAACCCAAATCATTTTACGACCATGTTTGTCCTTTTCCCAAGCATGAGGGAGTTCTCCTGACTTGGATGCGGCTTTTAGTGCATCTGTAATTTTATCTTTATCTTCTAATCGTGAAAACACGTCGATGTCTGTGTCCCAAGGGATGACTGTTCCATGACCTCGACGTGATCCCAGTAGGGTTCCGTCGCCGATATACATATCGATACCGGCATTGTATAGAACTTTAAACGTGTTTTTTGTTACTTCTCTCATTTTCTTATGTTCAACACAACACTTTCTATAAACTCGATTTGTGTTTGCCGCTTCAGGAAATGATTCAACGCTGTGATTCATCAACGGAGATGACCAAAATAGACATTCAGGTGTTAAAGCCGCACAGTCTGATATGTCTTCTGAAGGGTAGGATGCCCAGATGGATTTTGTGTCCCAGTTTTTCCAAACTTTTTTAATTACTTTTTGTAGTTGAGATTTCAAACCCTTTGAAGGTATTAAATTAACATAATAGTCCTTTATATCTTGATACTTCTCCCATTGTGGGAGATCAGAGACGTCGCCATACTTTAGTTTGTATCCAACATTCTTATTATCGATAGATGGCGGAGGCCACTCCTCGTCATTTGAGGAGTCCATCTGATCAACGTCTTGATCAGTGCTGCCGTTGTAGTTGTTTTCTTCATCGCTATCTTCGTCGTCTGTTTTCATTCGTTTGGCTTTGGCTGCTCTTATAAGCTCGTCGATAAATCCTCGATGTAGAGGCGACGATACTCCTTCTCCAATGTGTCTCAAGGCTGCTTCATTTCCTCCTAAGTAGTTCCGTGCTGTGTGTTTCCATAACAGAAGCTCTGATTCTAATCTTTGAAATTCCGCTCTTTGAGAATCTCCTAATCGATTCCTAAGCAGCCCCAGTACAGCTGCTCCGACTATCAAGAAAAACCACGGCAGCAGTCGAGACATTATTATGATACTTTCATCAGCTATTAGAAATGAGAGAAATGATTAAACCAGAACCTAATTAACAGTTGGTGACAGTTGGTGTGTTGTTATTAAGGACATCGTTTGGTATTCTGCTAAAATAAAATAATAATAAATCGACAGGTCTCTCTCACCGTTATCAGTGAAAAAACCAGCACTGTGCCAGATTGGGAAAAATAAAACAAAAAAAAAAAAAAATTGAAAACTAGCAAAGGGGCGGCGTAATAACACCGTGGGGGGTTTTTTTTTTTTTTGTTTTTTGTTTTTTTTTGAGTTGGGAAACAGATAAGGTGGGCTGGGTTTAGAGTCGGGTAGATAGTATCACTTTTTTTTTTTTTTTTTTTTCTAAAAAAAAAACTCCCAACCCAATATAAAATTAAGTCCTTTTCAAACTGCTAAAGGCTTTGAAATACTTCCTTCTTTCTTAAAAAGTTTTTTTCTTTCCATATATTTTCCCCTTTGATAGAAGCATGTACCGACCGATAAATTGACAGTACTACACAGAGGGAAGGGGAGGGATCAAGCTAGTCAACATACAGTTTCTTTTTCTTCCCTTCTTCTTTTTTTTTTAAAAATTGAAAAAACCTATTGAACAAGGGTACGTCATTAAGCAACATATGGACGTCTTGAAAACACTAAATATCCTTCATGATATTTCCCTGGCTTACACCATTATTAATACGTATTCGAGGTAAGGTCACTATCAGACATTAGGTAACGTTTACGGGGTCCAGGTTACAAGGCCTCGTAATGACCTAAAAAGACCGAATAAAAATAACAGAAAAAACAAGGGCTACAAGAAATGGGGGTTTTTTTTTTTTTTTTTGGGAATGAGGATAACAACAAACAAAAACAAAACCGGTTGAAGTGTTTTGAATTTAAAATTACTAAAATACGAATTGTATCAAACAATCTGTTAAGGATACAGTGACCGCGGTGATGCTTAACTCATCCCTTCGAAGTTACTACTAGGTTCCGAGAGTAATTCATACCTCTTTACCTCTTTGATTTTTATCACTATTACCAGATCATAGTGCATTCGTAGTTGAGAACTCTTCTACAATAAATGTAGAAAGCAGTGGGAATTTCTTTTTGGGAAATAAGGTTTAGGATAAAAACAAAACGGGAAAAAAAACAAGATGGAAAAAAAAAAAAAAAATTGAAACCATGCACGCCAAACGCAGTTATGATATAAATATAAATTTGTATTATTTTTTCTGTTTATTATTTTTTTTTTTTTTTTTAATTCATCCGTTAACCTATCGTTCTCGTCTTCGATGGTATATTTTGTGCTTTTTTTTTTTTTTTCCTTTTCCTTGAAGCTCTCACTTTTCGTAGTGGAGAATATTTACCATGAGCCTCTCATCACTGAGGGATTTGCATTTGTAAAACACCAAAAAAAAAAAAAAAAAAGGAAAAAAAAAAAAAATTATTTAAAAATTTAGAAGAAAAAAAAAATTGACAAAAGATAAGGAGGACACAATTTATCTTTTTTTTTAAATTATTTTTTTTTCAAGATTTTTTTTTTCCAACTAGTGCGTGGATAGGAAGAAAGACATATTATGTAAGGAACAGGGAAAATATTATTATTAACCAACTTAACTAAATGCATTGTGTGCTTGCTGCAAACACACAATACATTTACCGACCAGACTCCCAACAGCTACTAGGCTTCACTACATATTTTGACCGACAGACCAGAACGTAGCAAAACGAGCAACTCTTCTTTTTCTTAAAATTTTTTTTGAGGTTTTCTTATTGGTGTCGCTTAATAAGCCATATATAATTGGTTTTCTTTTTTTTTTTTTTTTTTAAAACTTCTTCCGGGGGGCAACCTCGACAAGGATTCCTTTTCCGTGCACGGCGGAATTCCGCGAAATCAATAAAAAAGGAAAAAAAAAAGAAACCTTGTCGAGAAGGGAATAATGCACCTAAAATTGCCAGTGGAGATAATTTTTAAAAAAAAGTAATATTGGGTTTCGGGAGGGAAGATAAAATAGGGTAACCCATTGTAACAGTCTTCGTACAAACGTATCTTGACCTTTGAAGGTATCAAGAGATACATTACCGACCAGTGGCGGTAATCTCTCCGTACATCAGACTAACACCGAGGAGAACCGGGTCACACCTCGATATGAGAGAGGTCGGCTGTATAGGAAAAAAACAGAAAAACTTTGACTCTTCCCTTGCAACTCCAATAACCAAGGGTTCAGCTTGCTGCCCGCAAACAAGAAGTTTTAAATGGGAAAAGAAAAATGAACATAAATACTCGCACAGGGAACTGAACTGGGGCGCATTATTGTGATTGTTGCAATAGGAAGGCTGCAGCTACAGACATTAAAATAAAAAGACAGCTTCGGGGTCTTCTTTCTTGGTCAATAAACAAAAACAACAATTTAAAATCAAAAAAGAAGGTCGGGGAATGAAACAACAACATTCATATTCTCCAGCTACCACATAAGCAATACTACCTTTGCAGGTCTTATGCACGAATCCAATTAAACGAGCACTTCGAAAATAATAATCGAAGAAAGAACAACGTTTTGTCGATCCCTATTCTGTGTTGCAACTACCTGGTATTAAGTCAACAAGAAGTGCTTCCCAAGTTTGCTCGGCGATTAAACGATTGAATCGGGCAAGCAATCCAAGCCAAGTTATAGAACAAAAAAAGGTTCCATAATCTACTATGGTGGTGCTATAGTTTTCTTTTTTCCTAATTTATTCTCCCCCCGCCCCTTCCCAAAAGATATTTCACACAAATAACGCAGCACAGAAAACCGTTTTTCTCTCTTTTCTTTGTTTCGTTATTTTTATTTATTTTTTTTTTTTTTTGTGCTGTCAGCTTGGTTTACCTTGTTGGAATAAGGAATAAACTAAATAAATATGCCAAAACGAGGAATTTTAGAATTCTCTACAACAAAACACATGCGGATTGCACGCAATAGTTACGTTCGTTGTGAGATCAAAAGAAACGAGTGTGGATGTGCTCAACTATTCTACAACTGAAGTAAAAAGGTCACGGCAGATGTTGCACGCGGTGGTGAGCACTTTAAAAGCCTTCTTCTCATTCAACAATAAAAGTCCAAACAGATTTTTTTTTATTTTTTATATTAAACTAAAATCCTAAAAAGCTAAAACAGACGAAGTAAACACCCAGATTGATCTATTTTCTGAATCAGTATGTGAATGACAAGCTGAATGTTTTCAGAGTCATAAAACAAAACTAAACTTGACTTCCCTTAAACAATATAACAGATAACAAGAAGTTAAGCAGTAATAGCCTCTTTGCTTATTTATGTTTTTTTGATTCCCATGTCAACAAGGGAGTTTTTTTTTTTTTTAAAAAAAAAAAAAAAAAAAGCAGAATAGTCTTCCTACCAGAACGCAACATTTTTCACAAGATTTTAATCTACAAAGTAGTTTATAATAACATATTAGAACGACATAATTCGGAGTTTGAGTCAGCTGTATTATTATTTTTTCTTTCCATGGTTCTTTCAGTTAATTAATTTTTTTTTTTTCTTTCCCTGTTTGCTTTATATTTAATCATAGTATCAAGTTACCCTCCGAGGGGCCCCCTCCCCCCCCAAAGCGTTTTTTTTTTTTTTTTTTTTTTTCGTGATTTTTATGTCTTTCTATTATTATTATTTTTTTGTTCTTCTTCTCCTTCCTCTTCAATGTTTTCTTGCCTTCATATTCAAATCAAAGAAAGCAGATTTCCGTCAAACAGTTTCTTGCAGACTTAGGGCTGCTTCTCTTCTCAACTAAGTTAGAATTGCTTTTCTCTTTTGAGTTTTTCTCTTTCCCTTTTTTCTTTTGTTTCCTTTTTTTCCCTTTGTTCACTTTTAAAAAGTGTAAAGTTTGATATGAATAAAAAAAAAACAGCCACCAAGAATAAGTATATCACACACCAAATGTTGAAAACATTTTTCACTTTTCTTTTTTTTTTTTTTTTTTTTTTTAAGAATTAATGACACATCACAGTTGCCTGTTCCATATCCAAACAGTGTGAAGTACACTGCTCAGTATTCCGAAGATGTCGATTCCTTTGAGTACAAGTTGATTTTGAAGGTTTTTGTATTTTATTGATGTTTGAGCTATAAAGAGAGAAGAAGAGAACGAAGAAAAAAAAAAAAAAAACACCAGCAACTTCCCAAAAAGCAATACTTCATAAAAAAAAGGTTGCAAATGGGAAAAAATAAAAATAAAGAAAATAATCACATTAACCAACCTGTAACAGTGGCTGTTAATTTCCAGTTGCAGTGTACTAGAATGAAATACAAAAAAAGAACCTCAAAAACAGAGAAATTGCATTTTTACCGTTGTAAGTCGAAGTTAAGGTTTGGCAATGAAATTAAGAACAGGCGCAAGAATGAAATGGGAGGAGAGTACCGAAATTCAAAAAAAAAAATCCTCACGATGCTCTTCCATAGAATAGTAGTTCAATACAAAATTAAAATATGGAGGAAAGCCTAATTTTTTTTTTTATTTTTTTTTTTTCTTCTAAATCCGGGAGGGGGGAAAAAGGAATAACTTTGATAACATGATTGCTCTATAATAAAGGAGGACATACAAAATATTCCATCCAAAGTAGTAGTATCTTTTCGAGTTTGACACACCCCCCACACCAGTGACTGCAGAGAGCTACCACGAACAGGCTTAATTTATTAAATAATAAAAAGGAATTCATTGAAGGCCTTCAACATGGTTCCATCCATAAAATAAAAAATATAAAAAAAAAAAGGATAATAGAGAACGAAGAAAAATACAATTCTGAGTCCGATGTCAGGTTGACTTCAAAAAACAATAAAAAAAAAGAGAACCAGAGAGACGCGCACACTCTGATTGCACTAACAAGACGCTCTAATTTAAATTTTTTCTCTTCCTCTTCGTCTTTTTTTTTTTTTTTTTTCGGCGTGTCTTTGTCGAGACGGTAAGAAGGGTTGTAAAGAAGGAAAAAAAAAAAAAAGCCCTCCCTCCTTCCCTGAAATCAATTTACCTTAAGATTCAACTCAAAACAAGAACAGCTCGTTATTATGAACATAAATTTACTTAAAGTAACCTTTAGAAGAAAAAAAAAAAAAAAAAAAGCAGCACATGATGAAATGACAGGCCCGATTTCAGTTTATTTTAAATTTTTAATTTTTTTTTTTGTTTGAAACGTGAAAAGCAGGTTTTCACACATACTTTTTTTTTCTTTTTTTTTTTTTGCTATTGTGAACAGCAACTCAATAAACATTTGAGTTGGAAAAAAAAAAAAAAAAAAAAAAAAAAAAAAAAGGGAATAATAGCTGGTGGGTTTCAACCTTTTTTTTCTTTATTTTTTTTTTTTTGTTATACGCAAGAAGAAACAAACGAAAGATACTAAAGTTCGACATGCCTTCGTAGTCGGCTGATTTGTGACTGGGTTAGTGTTTTTTTTTAATTTTTTTTTCTATTTTTTATTTATCTGACAAGTCAAACAGCCAGAAATACGTTGCACCAAGTTAACTGGCTTCACACACAAATACAAAGAATTCTTTCTTTGAGTTTTTTTTTTTTATATCAGCCAGCAAGTTCATTTCAGAAAAAGCTGATTCCGCCGACAGGACCTTTAAAAAAAAAAAAAAAAAAAAGGAAGAATATAAAAAGTGATAAAAATACTTAGTTTTTTTTTTTTTTTTTTTTTTTCCGAAACACAAGGAACAAACGCAAGGATGGGGTGGGTGAAAAGAAATATTGACCCGTCGAATAGACTCATACAAACAGGAGATAATTTCCAGACAACAAGAAGCACAAGTCAGATATAATTAACATGCTCTTGAAATCCATGGTGCGTGCTACTGATGTCGACCACAGCAAGGAAATTTAATTATTTGCTGTTTTTTTTTTTTTTTTTTTTTCCTTTTTCAAACAATAGTTACATGAAGAAAAGAAAAAAAAAAAAAAAAAAAAAAACATCACACCCACTCATTCGCAGGCATGCTGTGTAATCAACAGCGCAAGCAGACACACTCAAGGATCCTGATAGGCCAGGATTCCTCCCTCGTGATTGAATCTTGAACATAGTAAAATAAAATAAAATAAAAAAGTTATGAGGAAAAACAACTCAACATCTGCTCTTGTTGAGAATATTTTGTGAAGACCCCTTTCTAAAACGGAATCTCATGGGCGATACATAGTTTAATAAAACTAGTATCTCAACTCACACGTCAATTAGCTGATGTTTTCAAATCGCTCAACTAGCGAAGGGTTGGAGTCAACCAGTAAACAACATTTCTGACCAAACCTCTTCAACACGAATAGTCAACTCTAGTACATCAAAGTGGCGATTACGTCAGCTCACAATAATACTTTCCATTCAGCAACACCAACCCTTTGCTTTTGGTACTTGTGCTGGTTTTGATCGAATCACTTGACTACTTCTCTTTATCGGAGTTGGTATTTTCGTAGGTTGAGATGATGATTTTGGTATTGGAAGGTCTGCAAGACCTTTCACAAGAGTTTGGTATTCCTTTTCTTCTTCGAATTTAATACCACTTCGTTGAGAATCTTCATTTGTCTGAAAGAACTGTACGTAATTACCCTGCGCAAAGTACTTTTCAGTTTCACCATTCAACTCATTCTTAGCCTTACAAATTAATTCATACGATGCCTGAAGTTCTTGATCAGTAGTAGTGTAGTCTCTTTCCATGTTAAGAACTAATTCTCCCCACTTGATTCCATTTAGAGAAATTCCATGATGAAGTGAGTTTTGAATATTTCTAACATGAGAATGAGCTAAGAAGAAGTCCGGAATGATAGAAGGTGTTGACATATGATTTGGGTTTAATATAGCAAGACGATGATTACGTCCTATTTCATAAGCATATTGAGCCTTCCAACTACAATCTGCTGTAGGTGGTTCATCCATGAGAGCTGCTGAGTAGTGAGCTTCAATCTCAAAAGACTCATCACTCATCATTTGTAAGTACTGAATATCACCTTCACCTCCATGATCAACAACACTAGCAAGAGTTTGATGATCCTCAACATAATATCTAACAACACCATCAAACCAAGTATAACTAGCTGTGTATCCAAAGGTTTCAGGGTCTTCTAATTGTTGCTTTTCTGGATAAGTCTTCTTAGCGTCAACAATAAAACATCCATAGGTGTTCATTTCACGAAGTTTTGTTTTCTTACTTTCCCTAGCAGTTGGAATCAAAGCACTTATGTGTTCTCCGTAGAACTGCTCTCTTGGGATCGTAACTTGTCTTTTACCCAAGTGAACGACGTTAAAACAAAAGTTACTAAACCTACTGGTGCATGACTTTCCGTTAAGTGATCGTGAGATACCAAGAGAGTGAGCTGCTCTGTTCGATTGTGATCTGTAATGCTCTTCGTCAAGGTTTCTTCCAGCAAGACCAATTAGAAAAGATTCTCTGTCAGCAGTTCTTGCTTCTTCTTCTTTCTCATATCCATCCCATGGAGCACTATTCTGATCTAGAGTGACAGGGTACAATCCAGGGGGTAATACTGACTGGTTACTTAACATAAACCTTGATAACTGATGAGCCATAATCAACTCATCCGCGTCATCCTTGTCTACAGCTATTTCTGGATCATACTCGAGAGGAAGAACGGTTCCCGAAATCGCTTCTTTCAATTGCTCTTTCTGAGCGGTGTCGAAGTCTCCAAGTGCCTTCTGTGCGTAGAAGACTTGATTCCTGTGTTGTGTTGTTGTAATAAAAAGATTCTCAAGTTTCGTTATTTTATTTGTTCTTTCACATACCCAGGTTTCATGGAGAACAGTCTTCTGAGGAACTCAGATTGCATTGGTGACGGCATTCCATCATCATTCCACTTGTCGATTGTGAAAGAGTGACGGATTGTCTTCATAGCAACAGCTAAGTTATTGTCAGCGAGAGCGAGGGATTCAGTCACGTCTGAGAGGGTGTCGAGTTTGTGAAATGCTTTGTATGAGTTAACTCCAATCGAATTTTTTAAAAAAATAGCAACTTTATCAAAATATTCCTGTCGTACTGGATCGATATCATCAGTTGATAAAGCGTCGAATGAAGTTCTTCGACTACTCATTCTCGGAGACGCGAGAGACTGTTTACGAGACAAACTACTGTACGATTGTCTCCTGTCACTAACTGAAGCTCTGCGCGAGTTGACATCTAATTCGGGTGCCATTAAAGCAACAAATTCTGGTAAGTCGATTTTCCCATCAGAGTTACTGTCAGCCATTTGCATAATCTCTTCGATTTCTTCATCACTCAACATTTCACTTCTTAATATAGAACGGAACTGTCTGGCGTTTAGTTCTCCTGTTCTCTTCTTGTCTACAGCGTAGAACATTTGTTCTAAGTCTTTTAAGGTGTACTTGCTGGTCATTTCTGCTTCAGCTACTCTTTTGAAGTCATCTAATAGGATAAAACCTGTATCCTTCTCGTCCATTGCTTTTACGAATGATTGAGCGTGACCATCAGTTGGGTTTAGTCCCATTGATCTCAAGGCATTTATTACTTTGAAACTTTGTAATTTCTCTTCACCTCCAATCACAACAGCATTCTGACGGAATGCTTCCTCAGCATCAAGCACATTTGCACTTGAATGGAGATCGGCAACCCTGACTGCACGCGGCATATTGTATTAACTTGACTCTCTTCTTTGCTGTAAAAAGGGGAGAATAGAATTCTACTTTAAACCATCATAAAGTATTCAGGTAAGTTGGTTTGGTTAATCTAAACAGAAATGTACAGAGGAAAAGTATAGTAATTAATATTTTATATCATCTTCAAGAAGGATGTTTTAAAAGTTTTTATTAATTAAATATTAACCCATTGTCGATTTAATCGCATTTGTTAAATCTCTTTCTTGGAGAAGTTCACGAAGTCTTTTATTTTCTTCAATTAAGGCAGACGGTTCTGGTGGAGGTGGTGGTATTGCTTCTTTTTCTCGTTGTTCAGCATTTGCATGTTCGACAATTGAATGTCGTTCTGATAGCCTCACCAACTCAGTCAGTTCTAGAGCCTGTTCCTTTACGAGGAGCTGCTGGTTACGAAGAGCAGCATTCTCAGCTTCCAATAAAATAATTCTTTTTTCTAATTGTTGAATTCTCTCAACGTGAAGATGACATCCATCAAGTTGTGGTACTACCGGTGGAGGTACTGCTGGTACACCAACTCCAGCAGGAAGCCCCCTGACACGAGGTAGGCATTCAAAACAAAGATCAAAACAACACAATGGACACAACCATCTTCCTCCATAACCTGTTTTACTGCATGCATTACATAACCATCCTCTGCAATAACCACCTTCTTGATATTTGGTAGCCTCCATACTGTGACCTGCAGAACATTTTGGTACTACGTGAGTCATCACATTACTGTAGTGAGTTGAACAGATTAAGATAGTGAAAAACATTAAATAAATTGTTCCTATAATCTTATACTACTTTATGTGATTAGTTTAGGTATTCCTCATGTGTGTGTACTGTTTATGGAAGTGTTTTAAGATTGTGATTAAGATTGTTACCAAAGTCAGGGGACGGGAAGTCTTGAATAGAACAAATCCCTTTCTGTTGTTTGGATATTGTCCGATAAAAATATTTCTTTTCTTTTTTTTTTTTTTTTTTTTTTTTCCCGTTTTTTTGTCAAGAATCGGTCGGTTTTTTTTTCACAAAATAACTGAAAGAACTAAAGCAGAAAAAAAAATAAAAAAATGCAGTACTGGCCTGTAGTCGGAAAGTAGGAACGGAGAACCGTGCGTATAAAAATATAAAATAAACGTGAGATCCTTTTTTTTTTTTTTTTTTTTTTTTTTTTTTTTTTTGACTTTTTTGTGTGCGAGACCAAAGGACATTAAAAAAAAGACTGCAATAAATGTCGCAACCTGTTATTCGTTGAAAACTG
Organism: Flectonema sp. DT1601; assembly: GCA_964019425.1. Classification (NCBI taxonomy): domain Eukaryota; phylum Euglenozoa; class Diplonemea; order Diplonemida; family Diplonemidae; genus Flectonema; species Flectonema sp. DT1601. The sequence continues at coordinate 1,214,858 of OZ025802.1, read as the reverse complement.
AGATACTATTTCTCTCACAGGGTTTTCATTCAAAACTTTTCGATCCGTCGAACTCTTTTATTCAAAGAAATTTCACCGGAGGATGAAAAACAAGGGAACGAGGAAACAAGGGGAAAAAGAAAATTAAAAATAAAAAAGTTTCTATGGACGTCCAGTGTACATATAAAAGTACCTGTGACAAGCCTTTTCGCACCGGGGAACAGAAGATAAGAAAAAAGAAAAGAAAAGAAAACACTTTTCGTACTTCAATTTTTGAGTAAAAGGTCTAATAGATACCACAGTCAGGCACTCCTTGCCATCACTGCTATCTACTCGTTGGAGAATAAGTAAAAAGAAACCAGCAAAAAAGCCATGAAAGAAACTAAATCAGCAAAAGGGGGGGAATGTAGATGGATTTCGCCAACCACAAGTCGGGGAAGGATCGAGCAACACAACTAATCAACTGACAACAGTAAAGCAATACCTCTTCTAACCCACATTGGAGCAGTGTCTCCCTCAGCCATGCCTAGACTGCAATCAAAGACCCAATTAACATCACCTCTCTGAGGGTATCGATAGACTGCACAATTTACCATACGAGAAGGTGTTTTTTTAATTGTTTTGGTCAGCTTTCCAGCTTCAGCCGTAATATGAATAAGAGGCATCTTAGAAGGCTCCGCCTTAGGAAGAGGATCTCTGATGCGACACTTCAATCGATCCCAACCAGCTCCGTCTAAGTAAAGACCGAACACGTACACTCCTTCAGATGGGATTTTCTCATTTTCATTTTCATCGAGTTTAGTGACTTCAGACACTAACACACTTTCATCTAATGACCAGCATTCTTTATCTCCAACATGTGCTCTGGTTACTTCTTGTGATACTGAAGTAAGAAATCCTTGAGGGTTGTAGAACCCAGCTAACCAGTACTTCGCAGGTCTGTCTTCTTTCATCCATCTGTTGTAGTTATGATTTTATTTTAGAAGGTTGAGCACATTTGTTTAACACAAAACAAAAACCAAAAACACACTTATCAAGTTGCGTAAAACGCTTCTGTAGATTAACCCACCAGGAACCTAACACATTAGCACTCCAAGTTACGGCTTCCCATTCTGAAGGGATCTTTGCATCAAAGAGACTGTCGAGCGTGTCCTGAGTTGTGTAGTTTTATTTTGTAGTGTTTCTCAGAAGATAAAACAGTGAAGAGATCTTCACATTTAAAGAACTATTTCTTCATACCTGCAGACTACTCGACATTACGATTGTTCCGGCGATTGCGAGTTGCAGATCGGACAACTGAGTTCTGATAAGACGAATTGCGGTCTGTTTTATTATTTGTTTTGTTTATAAAGAAGAGTTATTAAAGCTGTTTTGTAATCACATACTGTTAAGCGAACAACTTCCTGTGACCAGAATATTGTAAGTGGGGAAGTCAAATAAGCGTTTGGTCTGCTGTTGAAAGAGTCTTTTGCTTCTTGAAACTGTTTTTTGTGGTTTTTGTAATTTTTTTTTAATCGAATTTTTTAATTTGAAAAAAATAAAAAATAAAAATAACAAACCTGATCATCCGACCATTCTATCGGTAGAGTTTTCAACAGTCGAGCTGCTTCATTTGCGACTACCTCCTCACGTGAACTGCCACCAGCTGTTGTGGCAGAGTCTTTAGGTTGAATATTAATTATCGTACTCAGCACATTAGAAACCATCTGATTGCGATACACGACGTCAGCATTAGCGTGTAGTCCAAAGACCTCAGGAGGATCAACATCAGGATATATGTTATCAAAGAACTCTCTATACTTTGAGATTTCATCAAAAACAGGCATTGGAAATCCCTTTCCAAACTGATGTTTATCACTAACCAAATCCGGTGATAAAACATGCGCTGCGATGACATCAAACAACTCTTCGTCTTTGCTGTCAGTTATACGACCTCCGTATTGAATCTTTGCAATCATAAATCTGATTGTGTCCCAGGATACTTGTGTACCGGCTTTTTCTTTTTTATATTCATCTCCAATTTGAGTAAAATGATTATTTAAGAACATGAGTGAAGCCGTCAAGTCTCCAGCGTTGAACTCATACGGAACACAGAAACCGATTGGACCAAACTTTCTACGCTCTTGAACAAGAGAGTGAAGGAAGGTTTGAGCAACGAGGAGTGGTTTCCATTCTGGTCTTCGAAATGCTTCTATAAGTTCCTGAGTGATTCCTTGACTTCCTGGTGCAAAGGTTCTTCTGATACCTGCTCTGATACCAGCAGGTGGTTCGTTAGTTAACTTAACACTTACCTGAAGTAATCCAATTGGGAATTTTACCGTAGGCTCCGCTGTTATCCAAATCCTGGCTTCTGGATGAACCTTATCTCTCTCACCTTCGTAGTTTAGAAGCTTTTCTTCGAGTGCTGTTAAGAATTCGATTGATAAATGACAGTTTTGAAGTAACGCCCATTCACCATTTGGTAAGATGTGATTAATAATTGACATCGCTTGAATCTCTTGTCCCTCACCCATGGATACGTCGCGAACTATCTTACGTTTACGACGAGCCATCCCCGTAATCATTTGAGTAGGATCAGAACCAGGTGATAATATAAAGATTATTGGTGTGAGAGGATCATTTGTTTCAGCCAAATGATCAAAATCGAGAGTTGGGCTGTTCGCATATTCCGGTCCTAACATCTCTGAAACAAAATTCCTCGCAGCCAACATCGTTCGATCTTCACGTAGACATCTAACAAGAAGTAATCGATCAAACAAATCAAGTTTATCATCTAAATCTGGTGGTACCAAGTTTTCAGGAGTTTCTGAATCGTACCACTGCTTCCAAGCATTACCATATCTGGTAAAACTCTCAGGAAGTCTTTTAAAGACCTGATTAGCAACATCATTATGAGCTGCCATCACATTCAACCAAGACTTATTAGGAAGCCATGGTATTGGTTTTGCGCGGACATCTTGCTTTGTAAGATGCGCACCTCCCTTTAAAAGTGTTTGGAATGCCGCAGGTGATAATTCATCGGCTCTTTGAAGAATCTTACAAGCCAACAACAATACGAATAACAACTTATGACGGGCGAATAGACCACAGTCGATGTAGGTGAAGACCAAGTGAGTCATTTTGTTAACGATCGATTCGATTCTCTTTTGAGCAATTAAAGAGACGTCGACTTCTCTAATCGCACGATCGAATAGTCCTCGGAATTGTAATAAACTTGTTTGATACATTGGGCTGATTAAACTCAATTCAACTATAAGAAAATATAACACTGAACCTCTTATAGCCACAGGTAGGTACTCAAGTGACGCGGAGTGGATTCGACGACGTGTTTCTTCCGCAACTGTTTGTTTTTCAGTTAGTTCACCTGACCTTTTCTTATTCTCTGCTAAAGTAGTAATCAAATCATCATCATCTATCAAGTTAGTGCTGGAAGTTGATAATTGTGTGAGGAGTTTATCCTCCAGTGATGATAACATTTTCTTATTTTCATTCATTTTTTCAATCAGTCGAAGTCGTTCTTCCTCGAGTTCTTTCCTTTCCTTTCCAATAACGTCGCTCAACAACTGTTGTTCTAATCCTGTCATCGTAACAGTGAAATCAATTACTGAGACTTTAGCAAATAGCTCTGGTGAGAATAATGGATTCGGTAGTTTTGTTGCGAAGAATATCTTGAAATTGCTGTGGTAGTCTAATCTGAAATCTGAACCAACATCACTTTGAATTGGTATGTAAGGTTTTCTACCTTTAGCAATGCAATGATCAAGGACAGGATCAAGAACTGGATCGAGTTCGTGACCAACATTCTCAATAAGAAGAGTCTTTCCTGCTTCCATTTGTTGTTGTAGATACTTCATAAGATTTCTATCATTCAGATGACTCACTCTAACTGAAGGGAGTTCATCAGCTCCATCGAAAGCATCATCTCCTGAGACTCCAATAGCAGCACCTGGTACGCTGTCGTCTATTTGATTATTTTCTCTTGATGGGAATTTAGCCTGTTTGAGCCAAGCAATCCCCTGACCTTGAGGATCAATCAACAATGGATACTTTGGGGGATCCATAAACACATTTTGACTTATCATAATAGCATTCTGAATACTGTGTTCATCTGTTGGTAGTCCTTCTAGTTGCCAATCAGTTATTTGTTGTTCATCAACTAAGAATCGAACGATTTCTTTTGGATTTCCGATAGTTTCAGTCACTGGAATGTTCAGCTGTCCACATCTTGCTATTAACACTTTGTGTAGAATGTGACTCCTGAATTCTGAATTAAAAGGACCGCAATACATTGTGAAGGCTCCACAGACAGCAACGTCTCCAATCAATCGTTTTATCGTATCTTTGTTTGCTTCGAATTGAAGTGTCCATCGATCTCTTTCACCTCGTAGATCTTCAATCAATCCATCAGCTTTGTTTACACGTCTTGCTGTCTCGACTGCTCGTTGTTCCATTCCTTGGAGCTCAAGTTCTTTTTCAGATAGTCGATCGCTTTGTTTTTGTTTTTCGAGGTTGACAGCAGTAAGTTCTGCTTCCTTCTCTCGAAGCTTTAATTGAGCCGCGTGAAGCTGAGATTCCATTTCGCGAAGACGAATCATTTTTGGTTCAACGACTCTCGCTATTTTAATATAATTATACATCGACACCACCCACTTACACAATCCACCCAGAGCATGACTGGTACTCCAAGCGTCATCATAATTAAACTCTGCGAGATCGATGTATGGATCGAGAAGTTCACAAGTCTCTTCGTTGATATGATCCTTGCGACGTTCAGTAAATTCTAAAATCTGTTTAACACAATCAGAGTTACTAATAAACTTTTTACCGCCACCACCGTACGGAGGAAGTCCAAACTTTGGGTCGTTTGATTTAATATCCCAAGTTGGAGTAATAAATCCGTTTCCTTTTCCCATCTGACGACCAGACTTTCTAAGATCAGAAGTAGAAACAGGATGAACTACAGCATTGTGAAGTAATATAAGAACTCCATCCATCACAACACGAGTTAGATGTGCTGGGTTGTTAGTTGATGCCTGTAACTCTTTCAAGTCTGATGGTGTGATGTCATTAGCAGCTGATCTCGCTTCTTCAAGAGCTGGAAGAGCTGCTTCTAAGTCTTTGTTGGCTTCGTCTTTCTTTTCTTGAACTTGAGCAGCATTCTTAGCAAGTTCGTCCTTTACACCACTGACTTCTGCTTGTTTTGTTTCAGCTTGAATTGATGCTTCCTTCACTTCAACTAATTGTACTTCAATCTCACGCTGTCTGAGGAGCATTGCCTTTTCTTGTTCGAGCATTTCTGCTTGCATTGCTTTTATCATTTTACCAGCGTCTACAAGTTTGTGTAGACCTTTGTCAACCTTCGTTGCTCCTTCTTTTATTGCTCTGTATTTGTTGAGGTAGATGGTCTTGTAGCTGTTTAAGAATGATAAGTACGACTTTGGTGTTGTAAACACCGTTCTTCTAAATCTGACGAAGTATTCATTTCCCTGTTGTACTAACGCTTCGTGGAATCCGGCAATCAGTTCCAAGAGTTTGCTGCGAACATCTTCTTCGCTGCGACCTCCGCAGTCAAGTTGTAGTCGACCGAGTTGAAAGGCAGCAACTTCCTTCAAAGCAGTAGCAGGCCATGGAAAGAACCAATCAATGACACAGTTTGATATAATAGATGGAAACTGTCTCGCTCTTCTTCTAAACTTAACTCCAACTGGACTGAAGCAGAGTACGATATGAAGATTATCACAAACACGTTTGACAAAATAGTTCCACAAGAAATCACTTGTTTGTTCACAGCGTGTTGATAGTTCCTTCTTTGCGATACTTAAAACAGATCCAATGACGTCTTCTTTTTCTGAAGGGTCTCGTTCCCAAAGTCCAGGTATCTCACCAGTTGATAGAAAGCTATTGATGTATTCTAAGAACTTCTCTTGGAGGATCTCATTGTCAGTTATGATGAAAGTCGCTGGTCTCTTCAAACCAGCAATTCGATACAACTCTCTCAAATCATCAAATAATTGAGGAGTTCCATAACTCTTCGATACGCTAATCTGAAATAAGTGATAATCTGCTATAAAGGTTGACAGTCTAGTTAGTGATTGTTTTCCACTACCTCCAACACCAACTAATAACATATTTCCTCTTCTTGTTGTTAAGACACGTGTGATTCGAACTACGTGTTTGATTGCTGCATCGAACAATACAAGATTCAATTTCTTTACCTTTCCTTCAGTAGCATTATACATCTGAAGCATTGACAGTAGTTTGTTTTTAATATGCGTGAGTGATTCAACAGGTTGGTAGCTCTTGTGATGGGAGGCTTCCAGTTCGTTTCCTGTTTCAGGATCAATCTCTTGCCCTGACATAAAATCAACAAAATAACTCGATTCTGGAACCTGATTAGCGTAGTCTTCACCATAAGGATTCTCACTGAAATACTCTGAAACCTTTTCTTGAATCAGGTTTTTATACCATTTCTTATCTTCCTCATCATTTAATTTATCAGCGAATACTCTACTAGCTTCGTGTTTCCACAATCTAATTAGAAGAACATCAGGGTACTGTGGAGCCTCAATCCCGTCTCTCGGATCACCACAGAACACAACCTTATCTGCCTTCATAATACCTTGACATATATTAGTTAAGTCTCGTAGGTTGAAGATGTAGTGGAATTTTTGCGGAGTCGGAAGCATTTTTGCTGATATCAATCTCCAACAATCAATACTAATCGCTGTAAGCTGTCTAGACACCCATTGTAATCTAGGTGAATAAACGCTATTAGAAAACCTACCTCTGTAGATAGAGTTGTAAATTTGCATTAAGGATGTATCAGTTGGAAGTGGAACGCAGAGTGTTGCGAAATGTCTTTTTAATCGATCCGGGATGTCATTTTTACCTCCTCCAGGTTTCGACATAGCAGCCATATACATCATATCAATGAATTGTTTAAACTCACTGTCTTTATCTAAGCTGTAGTATCCTCTGTCACTTATTACTTCTCTAACGATTTCATTTGTTATTTGATCGCCCCATTCATTAATTTCAGGCATGTTCAAGTCATCTACGAACAACACTAGTTTCTTATCTCTTTTTGGTCCGTATGCCCGGCTACCGATCCGTTTTTCAATTATTTCTTCGATTGCCTCATAAAACAATCTCGGAGTAGTGGCGTATGAAAAACTAACTTTCTTGCTTGCTAAGGAATCACAGTCAGGTAGTTCTTTTATTTTGTTCATTGACGATAAGAAGTGTTCGATGCTAACGGTTTTTGCTGTTCCGAGATCTCCGAAAAGAAGAACAGGTTTTTGTTGCATAAAATAAGACTTCAGTAGGAAGTCAATACGAGCTGAGTCGACTGTTGGAATGAATAAGGATGAGAATCGTAATTTTTCATCACCTGGGTATGTCCAGGGATCTACAAGAGTCTCCCACTTCACCCAACTGTCTCTGGCAATGTCGATGTAGAAATCGAATATAGTTTCTCCCTTTGAAGGATCTCCAGGTAGCGAAGGAGCAATTGTACGAAGTTTAGCATCGAAACCAAGTCTTCCGAATGTCGATTGATCAGTTTGGTCGAGCATACCTCCAAACGACCATATAATAGCGAACCAAAACACTTTACTTACCAACGAGTGTCCCCAGGAGTTAGAATCTCTTCCTCCTGCGATTCCTTGCTGGATCAAAGACGCAATTAAAGTAAAACTATTAGTCGCTAAGTGAGCAAGTGATGTTCTCATCTCTTCCTTACAACCTTTTGTGTATATTTGCCAAACCTTATCAATATAAGTTTCAGCCTGTTGTGTTATAATCGAATCTTTGACGTTAGAATTCGAAACTTCTGTCGACCCTCCTCGAGTTTCATTTCGAGTAGGAGAATGCTCTTCGATGTAAAAAGGAAAGAATTGATCTGCGAGTTGTTTTGGAACTGGTCGATAAACATCTGCTGGGATGGTTCCTCCCTTAGCTGATTCACGAGCGTATAATTTCCCTTGAATGATTGGCTTCCATCCAAGTACTCTTGATGAGATGTATACAATACCAGCACGAGATACTGTGGCAGGAGAGGCATTTCTAAGATTCTCAACTTCGAAGCAACACTTCATGTGATCAGTCATCGGGATCCTATCACCTCCAGCTAGTGTTAGTAACCTGTTGTCATCAAGTACAGTGTTTAGATTCTCAATCCAGATAGCATCAACAGGACCATCACATACGATCCAAATATCATTCTTTAGTGTCACAGATTTCTTCCAAATATGTGAAAACACTCCATCATGCCAATCTCCAGTAGCTCTGTCTAATCTTCCAAACATCTCCTGGGCAGTGATAGCCTTTGGGTACATTCTAACCATTTGAATCTTACCCCCAGTCATTGATGTTAAACTCTTTTGGAGTCCACTGTAAACAGCTGACTTACCACACATTGCAGAACCAACGACCATTATTCCGTGACGGACTTTTGATATTTCGTAGAGTTGAATAACTTTCTCAACAAGATTTTGATGAAATAAATAACCCATATCCTGTTCCCATGAAACCTTTAGTGAAGACATCAGACGTTGATCTGGTTTAGCATCGGGTGATCGTCCTGGAAAGATATCCTTAAGTAAGTCAAGGAACAGTTGAACGTCTGCGTAAACTAGTTTTGACATATTCATATCAAGGAGTGTTCTCATGAAGAGAGTTTCTTCAAAGTCACGTCCGTCTTTAGTACGAGAAGTTTCCATAGCTGCTCGTAGTCTGTTTCCTGATGATCTCAATACACTTAATATGTTTCTCAAACCAAAGTCATAATGTCTTTGTTTACTTAACTGTTGCTCACACAGTTGATAAAGTTGGTAAAACTTTTCTGATAAAATATCTTTTTCAGTGTATCCCGCTGATGCTAATTTCACTTTTATAATAATCCGACGATCAGGTACCATCATTGTGACTCCTCTGAATAAAACTTTTAGATTCTCAGGTAGTTCATGACGACCAGCATATCCAGGGTTCATTGTTATGAAGTAACCCACTCCAGATTTTAATGGCCATACTTGATCATCAACGAATTTGAATTCCTGTTTGTGTTCTTTGAGTGCCTTTAAAACACATTCCATCTGTTGAGCGACAACAGATAAGACGGGTAATTCAATTCTGTTGAACTCGTCAAAACAACCCCAGGCGTTGGCTTGTGCTAATCCCTTAACTATTTTACCCATCGCATTTCGATCCCATTGATCAGAGCAATTAAAGACTACTACGTATATTCCATACGTTCTACCAAGATCCTTTGTTGTTTCTGTCTTTCCTGTTCCAGCTGGACCAGCAGGTGCTCCACCCATCTTCATTGCTAGGGCTTGACTCAAAGTGATGTAGCATCTGTCTGTTAAAGGAGTGATTACAAGTCTTTCTTTGACTCCTAAATATTCATTACAGTATTCCATGTCAGTATCACAAAGTGATACTAATGCTGCTTCCTTGTCAGGTAGGAAGTAGAATCGGACTTGTCTTAGCCAATCAAAACTATTCTTATCTCTGATGGGTGATTTATTATTTAAAATTACCTTTCTCCAAATTTCCAATTGGTGTACATGGATTGTTACTAAAGTTTCAATGTTTGTCCGCTGTCTAGAATTGAGAGAAGCATCTCTAGTCTTGTGAATTAAGAAGTCGAGCAGGGCTGGGAATCTTCCATCTTTGCCAGTTTCTTTACCGAGTTCTCTCATTTTTTCCTTTCGTCTAGATAGTTGTGTTTGAACAATATAATCAGATATATCAGCAGTCCACAACATCTGAATAGCCAGTAACACACACTGTGATGGGTACTTATCGATTAGGTGTTGCATGTAAACTCCGTCAAAGAATGGAGATTCTTGTTTTCGAAGAGCGTCTAACTCGATAGCAATATGGCTGATTCTGTTCTTCACTGTGTAGTGCATTTGTTTGACAAGAATCTGTAGCCATTCCTCAACATGTCCTCTGCAATGAACGTTGTCAATAAGTGGAAGTGATTCTCCTTCTGGTGATCCCAAGACGGTGACAGATACTTCCGGTTTAGCTCCAGACTCTTTTGGTTTTATTCTGTAGAAAGTAACATGAGAAACTCCATCAAAGAGTTTCTTTACGTACTGTTGAATAGCAGTTGGATCTGATGCTTGAGATAAAATATCTAAAAGTTCTTTATCAGCGACGAAGTAGAATCTTGGAAAGCATCTCTTTTTTGTTTCCAAATACGCAGATAACTGACGTTGAACGTTTTCGAGACCGTCTCGCATGAGGCTGAGACCAGATAGAATTTCATTTTCATAACAAAATGAGATAACGTTCTTTACTTCTAATGCTTTTGTCATAATCTTAAACCATTGTTTATCAATTTGATTAAACTTTTTAGCTTCGTTGGGGAGTTGTTTTGTGATGTCACCCCCAGAGAAGACTGCCTCAAGTGCTTGCCAGTTTTGTTGAACTTCAAGCCAAAGGTTTATTGTTTTATCAGCCGTTACTAATTTCTGCATCCAAAGTTTAACCGTTTCTTTAAACGGATCCATGTATCGAGGATTGACTGATCCGAGCAGCATTTGAGACTCATCAAGCGTCTCTTTTACTTCAGTGATGGCATTTCCATTCAATAGAAGTAGTCCTCGTCCTCGCCATTCTTCAAAAACGAAGCAGCGTTCTTCCCATTCTTCTTGGATGCGGACTTTGATGAGTGTTTCTACCTGTGCTTCTTTTTCAGCTTTCAATGCGATTTCTTCTACGGCTTCTGAATGTTGAATGATGTTCGCTTCGATAATATTACCAAGTTTGAATACATCAGTATCAAGTTTCCATTGAAATTTTGTAATGTCCATCAACTCATTCCAATGACGTGGTTTCACATGTTCATTTGCAAGACATGAAAGTAGCGGTCTCAGTAAACCAAAACTGTTAATCGTTTGCTCTAATTCTTTGTAAGCAGTCCATTGTTTCAATCCCTTGGCTAAACCTCTACATTGCTCTGCGAAGACTTTGCATTCGACTTCGATGTCTTGGAATCCTCTTGTTTTTACTAAGTCAGCCCAGAGAATGTCTTCGTATCCTTTTATTCTTTGCCTAACATGAACGTATAGAGAATACAATTTTTCTAAATGACCGAGTTCGAGAGCAGTCGCTGCCAATTCAGGATACTTATGTCCGGGTAATCCGAACAAGACTTCTCCCGACATTAAAGTTTTCCATTTTCTATACTTATCTTCGAATACTCGAGTGTACTTCTTAAGTCTATTCATTGCTTCTTCAGGAGTGATTCCTGGAACTGTTGGTCCATGAGCGTTGTAGTCATTTCTAAAGACGATTACATCAGTTGAGAATCGTTGAACAGCTTGCATTAAATCTCTTTTAAATCCATGTTGAAGTATTGACACTTGATCTCCACGGCGTTCACATAGTGATCGCAGTCTACGCCAGTTAAAACGAAGTTCTCCAACGCGTTCAAACTCTTCTATCGTAACTAAGTTTGTTTCATATTGTGGGTTTCGAAGAATGTCGTACATTTCTTGAACGGGTTCGAATCGATGATCAATTTCACTTTCACTTTCTCTGATGATCGTCAAAGTTTCCATTAAATGTTTTAAATCAACTAAACTGTCAGTCACGTCAATTGATAATTTTTTACTCCATTCGTCCATCTCATTCATCAGCAATCCAAGTTCCTTTTGTGCCTTTGCATGTAAATTCTTTGCGTAGATAGTCCTCCACTCACGTGCTACTTTCTTAAGAGCATTCTTCAAAGGAGTTGTGTTTAAAGAAAGAGATCCAATTGTGTGAAAGATGCTAATCGAGTCAATCTCTGTCTCGATTGCGAGATACTTCTTTAGTTCAGAATCAAAGGCTGCTAGTGGAGGATTGGTACTAACAAAATGATTGTATTCTTCTTCTCTATCAAGTTTCCACAGATACTCATGTCTGTTGAACGAAGAAGTATAGTCTCCGACTTGAGTTTTAAGGATGTAGATTCCTCCAGTTAAAAGCAACACTAACTTAACAATTTCTCTATTACGAGTTATTTCCTTAAAGAATGAAAGAGGTGCGTCAGGTATGTTCCAAGTCTCTAATGTACGAGAGCAGATCAAGACACTGTTTGCTGTAAAATTTATTGCTTTTTGAACTTCTTCAAGTGAAGGGTGAAGTATTACTTTATCAGCTGCCAATTCAACATTCACATCAAAAAACGGTTTATCAATAAACATGAATCCTCCAGATCGATGCCTGGTACCGACACGTTTTTTAATAAGTTTTAAACTTCTGGTAGCAGCTGCGAGAATTGCTTTTAGAAGTAGCATGTGAAAGTGACTTTTTAAATTTTGAGCTGCAGTCATCGTATTAGATGACGTCTCAACGCTTGATTGATGATGCAAGACTGTGAGGTTGACATCATCTATGGCTTGTTCAACCTCTTTATTTTTTATATTAATAAGTTGATACTGTGATTGAACATGTCTCTCTTGTAGACTTATAAACTGATCTAATGAGAAGCTGACGTTTAGAGGAATGTCAACTAAAAGTGTGTTTGAAATAGTTTTTAAATTAGCCTGGATCCTATCGGTGATGATGTCGTTTACTTTCTTTACTATTGAATCTAATTTTTGAACTCCATTGTTAAGTCTTTCAATGTAATTATCAATAGTCAGTGACGTCCATGTTAGTGACAGCTCACCCTGTTTTGTAATCTCATCCAGTTCTAACAGCTGCTGTGAAAGAATATTTCTAGTTATCGGAATCACTCTGTCGACCACTCTTTGGTATTCTCTTAAAGTGAATGAGAGCTCGTTGTAGACTCTTTTAAACTTCTTTTCTTGAATTAATATCATTCTCGCCGCCTGTGGTAACGGAAGTGTTGGAGATCCCAAGAGGGCCATTCCCTTTGCTTCTTTAATTAATGATAATATCTCAATATCGAAATTAACGAAGAATTTACCATCGTGTTTTACTATTAGAGTGGCGTTGAGACCTTGACGTGCAACCTCAATTGATTGTAGCCAAGCATTGTACCAAAGTTGTTCATATTCTACTAACCAACGACTTATCCTGTTGTATGTTCTGACGATTTTCTTGCTTTCTTTTTGATTTATCATCGTTGATTTGTTTGCTTGAAATATTTTCATTGGTTCTTCAACTTTTCTCAGGAGTTGTCTAGCCCACATGATGCTTCCTGCGACCTTTGTAGCATTTCGGATTAGAGGTGGATTTGATTTTAATCGGTCAAATGTTTTGTGGATAAGTTCCAAATCAAGTCCGTAGTTGTGAAATATTACTAAGTATTTACTTTCTAAATCTTGCTTCAAATGGGGCTGGTGAAGTATAATTTGAAACTTTTTCAAAAGAGTCAAAGCACTCTCAGTAGACGAGATATTCTCAAATCGACTATTAATGAAAACTTGCAATGAACTCTCCAATTCCGCTATTTGCTTCCCAAATTCATTATATTCCTTATCGAATGACGGTCTAGTATAATCCAGGAGGTCATCAGACTTCCCATCAAGCCCTCCACAGGATGTATTCTTTTTTAATATTTCAACTATTTCGTTAAAACGAGCAAGGATCTGGTCCATGTCGTCAATATCGTATCTACCAAGTGATTTAAATTGATTTATTGTTGTAAAAATTTCAATCAGCTTATCAATTCTCCTACAAAACAGATCAATTCGACCGAATATGTGTCTGTAAGCGAAGTCAAATTGAGGTCCTTGAGGTCGTTCTGACAGTCTAGTTTGAGCTCTTTCGTATTCTTGTTTATAAATATGACGAAGCTGTCTGCAATCTTCTAATCGAGTTATGAGTGTTTCTAAGTTAGTTGGATCCATTGCTTGATGCCATAGTTTTCCTCCTTCTTTAATACTATCTTTACATGTTACAATTAATCGATTTGTTAGTAAACAAAACAGTCTCGTCATCCTTTCTGTTCTTTGCTCGCTTATTACTTCTGGTTCCGACCCTGTTCCTCCAGAGTAGTACCTTGAGATGTTATACATAAGTTGTATATGACTAATTAGTGATGGGAGTACTTGCATTATTAAAACAGGTTGTCCAGAGTATAATGGGATCATGTACTTCTCGAAGGATGCCAAGTATTTAACATTTTCTTTTGCTTCGTTGATTGCGTCAGTTAGTTGGGCTTCAATAATATTCCATTCTGCGACAATTGAAGAATTACAATAAGTAAGAAATGATCTGGTGGTGTGAACAGATGATGAATTTAGTTGCTGAGTTAAGTTTGAAAATTTTGCTAAGCGATCTTTCCATCTCTGAGGTTCTTGGGAAGGACCTTTCTCTTCAGGGATATTTTCAGGGGTCATAGTAGCGTAGTCTGGTTTTTCATCAATAACTGTCTTGCATTGCTGTATCCATTTTCCAGCGTATTCTTCAAACTTAGAAATCAGTTTTGTATCACTAATGACCTTACTGTAAACACCATTAGTAGGCAATCTGATCATAACTTCTTCTTCAACCTCTTCAATACAGATTTCTGTTCCAGGTTGGGCTGACTCGTCTATTGCTTTTTCAAGCAATTCCTGATGAGCATAGCACTTTTTTAAAAATGTTTTTCGAGTGTTTTGTCCAGCAACCCCCCATTCTCTTTGTTTTTTAAATAGCGGCAAGTAGACTTCTCGCAGCATCAACTCTTCATGAACCAGAGGGAGTCCTTCGACAACATGAAATATCAACTCATTGACGTACTCGCTGTCTTTCATTCCAACTTGTGAATTACAGTTACGAAGTACCCAAACAATTTTAGTGTTTGCTATGTCAGGTTTACTCTTTGATAAAATCAAATCATCACCTGCCACATTCAAATAGAAGTTGAGATGCTTAATATCACTCTGTCCATTCAACCATGACTTCACGACAGCTTCATTGTCTGAAAGTGTTTTTTCAATTATTCTTCGCATCGCACGTTCTTCTTGAGCTGCTTCTTCAGCTGTTTTAGCATCGGTGTTTGAGTCGTTTGTTAACTTAGCCCCCTGAGCTTGGAATATATCCAAGAGTCGATTTCTGATATACTTCAATCGATTATCCATATTGACACTCCTCCCCCTGGTCTCTGAATTAGAAAAATAAATTGAGGGTTAAAGAAACACCTGTTGTGAATGACTTAGTCAGAAAACACTCGATTCGATTTTTGATATACTTCAGTTGCTTATCCATATTGACACACACACCCCCCCTGGTCTCTGAATTAGAAAAATAAAATATTCCGAAACTTAATCATGTTTAGCCCCTTTTTTGCTTTTCCTTTTTTTTAAACAAAAATACTAAAAAGAAAAAAAGGAAAAAGACAAATTTTCACTTATTATTTTTTTACTTATTTTGAAAAGAGGAAAATATATGTGTGGCTGCAAAGAACAAAAAAATAAAACTAATTTAAGTTCAACCCGACACATTGAGCACGATATAGATAAAAGAAGGAAGTCCACCACATTACAAATTACGCATCGTCTGATAACAGCAAACTACAGAGCATCGAGTTACTCTAATAGAGCTACGAGGGCAACAGGTAACATAAGTAGACCCCAGATAGTTATTTAATCCAACGTTGCTGTATATTATGAGTGCTCTAGGGAGGTAACTCACAGCAAACAGAGGACCCAATCCGTATTGATTGTTGAATTAGCTTCAGGTGAAGTATAGTTAGTTTGTTATTTAATCCAACCGTGAGTTGAGTGCTCCAGGGAGGTAACTCACAGCAACAAAGGACCCAATCCGTAACTGTTGCTGAAGACTCAGTATGGATTGTTGAATTAGCTTCAAGTGAAGGATGTAATATAATTAATAGTAAGTGTAATCCATAAAAAAAGAGGAAAAATAATTTAACCAAGATTGCAAGAAAGATATTAAAAGAGAACTACTACTCAAAAGTTTCGACAACTGTAGTGCGTAGAGCCACACATGAGAGAATTCAATACGAGCGAAGAATAGAATAGAAGTGTTGTTATCTCGTAGGGAACATAAAATTAGAGAATTTGTATATTTTACAAAACAAGGTTACTTTTTTTTTTTTTTTTCAAATTTCTTTTTCTCTGAGAGTCCAAAAAAAAAAAAAAAAAAAAAAAAAAAAAAAATTACCAAGATGAAAACGGCTTGCGACAAGTATTCCGCAACCACTGTAAGCTTTTGTATTAGTGTGCGGTACCTTCAATGAGTAACCTTTTAGAAGGAAGTCATAAGAAGATTTGCATCAGTGCAACAGGAACACGGGCCTGGCAATATAAAGAATCATAAGAGAGGAAAAGAAAACCAAACAAACCAGAAACAAAAAGGGAGAAAAAAGCCACAGGTATCATCAACCTGTGATATATCTGTCAAAGCAGGGCAAGTGCTTATTTTTTATTTTTTTATTGAAAAAAAACCTGAAGTTAAGTGACTATAATTATCATCATCTGCTATTGGCTAAGACATCCTGATCTGGATCGTTTCGAGACCTTGACTTAACATCACAGCACAAGCAGACTTCAGCTTATTTATTTAACAAAGACTTAAAAAGCCGAGGATATATATTTACAGGAAATAACTGAAAGACTCTCATTTGAGTAGACAATCTTGAATTACACCGCGAGAGTGAACAACACGCAGTAATAGTACTTTTACGAAAAAATATCTCAAGCATAGCATACGTGTAATTACAACAAACAACACAAAACTATTCAGATTAGCCTTATGTTTCGTTGAACGAAGACAAAATCCTGACTATAAGAAATACTGACTTTCAATCTGAATAGTTTCGTAGTCGGTACAACAACGAAAAGAAAATATACTCGTGAATAAATAATATTCAACATTAAGTGGAAAAAAAAAAAAAAAATACATTAAATAACTCGACAGGGATAAACTCACATACTACTAGTACGATTGTTAATAATTTAATTTCCACAACAAAAAAAAAAAAAAAGAAACTGTAGAAATTATTAGTAAGGGGGGTTAATTATTTTCTTCATTAAGAACAAACCATCATTTATGAAGGCAGAGGCGAATGAAGAAACAATTCCGAATATTTCATTAAACCATTTTAATAAAAAATGAAAAATAATTTTATTGAAAAGCGGGTTGGTAGTCATTTTGATAAACAACCATGAAGAAATGAATGACCAAGACTCATTGCCCGTGCAAAAATAGAAGACTGTAAAAACAGATAGCAATCATAAAGGCACGAGGACTGAATCGATTGGATCAAAAATCGTAAAAAAAAAATAAAAAAAAACACGCATAGGATTTACTAAAAAAAGAATAGAGCAAAAAGCCTAAAATCATAGCATCAAGAGATGCGTGCGAAAAAATTTAGAAATGAAGAAAAAAAGAGAACAATTCATTTTCAAATAGATTTGTGTAGAAATTCGTATGTTTTTGCTCCAAAATTAAAAATAAAAAGTAAGAAAAAGGAAATTCGAACAACGCACGCTGCTTGAAATAAGAAGAATAACAAAATACTAAACTGAAACTTAATTAGAATAAGCAAGGAGAGAGTTGAAGTGGATTATTTCACAGGATTTAAAAAAAAAAAAAAAATGTTAACTTATAAGAGTCCTTTTATGACAACAAAAAGCTAATGAAAAACGCAAGTCCAACCATCTCTCATTCAATTTAAGAAATGAGAATGAGGAATTAGTTTAAAATATCATACAAACAACTTAAGGCGTCCGCAGTAGTTGCTCATCAGATCTCACAAAGGGTGTCGGTTCATCTAAGTCGATATCCGATAATGAGTTGGAACTCACCTCCCGAATGTGAGACACAAGAATAGACCGTTTCATCTAGACAGCAGGCTACTAATTTTTATTTGTTTGTTTTGTTTGTTTGTCCCCTCATGCAAATGAAATCGTAAAATCCGTTAACTGTGTAAATCAGAAACACGGGTATAATCATAATTAAAAACACGAGGGGCGAAAAAGAAATTCGTTTTAAAAAAAAAAAAAAAAGTACTAAACCGTACGATTGTGTATATGACGAGGAACCGTTTGATTCCTAAATAAGTTTTAAAAAAAAAAACTAATCTGGCCAATCATTTTGACCAAAAACACCAGTAGAAGCTCTAAGTAAAGAACTAAGAGGTATAGGCTGTGGGAATGTTGAGGGGTTAGGTTCCATTACTAACGCTGCTCTCCCGATCTTTAAACTGCTGTTTTCAGTGTGAAAACTCTTTTTATTAGTAAGTCTCCCAGGAGTCGATAAGTTACTGTAACCAAGACCAGGAGTCAGTGGAGATTTCGGTGGTGTTCGTACCCAGTGAGTTCGTAATTTCAACCACAAATCTTCTCCTGTCTTCTCAGTTTCTTCTTCAGCAACAATTTCCCAACTTGGACGATTATCAAGTGTCAGTGGTGTTGATGAACCACTACAATCTGACGACCTCTGGTGACGGGACCTACCCCTCGCTGCGAGTCAATCCTTTCCTCTAGTACTATTTCTTTCAGTTTTCGAACACAAGTTTCCCATGTGTGTGTTTTCCTAAAAACTAAAAGATTTGATAACCCGATCACGTGTACTCCTCCTACACCTCATCTACCTGTTAACGAATAATAACATTACATGAAGCTCACAGCAGTCTGCTGCTGATAGAACGGTGTCCCAATACATAGCAAATAAACCAAAACATAAAACAGTAAAAAAATACACGCAAACTATTATGAGTAGCTTGCGAAAAGTGTTGTGTGACTGCCTGCCACTTGCTTCTCAAAGATCATTAAAGGGAGCTTAGGGAGCATTATTGCGGCAATGAGCTACTTCGACTAAAGGGAATGACTTATGAAGATAAAGTTTCCAACGATGTGGATAGACAGAAGGAAGAGAAAGAACAAGACAATTACCTACAAACATAACACTATCAGCCCAACCAGACAGTGAGATATTCTATTTACTAACGGTTGTTCTTCATAAATAGTAGGTAAAAAAAAACCACGAAAACTGACACAACTTCTCGAATGAGAATAGCATCGCACTGCCGTGAGACTCTCACTGGCATGTCTTCTTATAAACAAACAACAAGAATCAACTTTTTTTTAAAAATAAAAGTGATAAATAAGGACTTCAACTGTAAACGTCCTGTGCATTTTCGACATTCGATTCGTAAACAGTAATTCAACAAATAACCCTTACGAGGATTTACTTAAACAAGTTGAGAAACTATGGAAATCATGAAGACGTTAATGCACCCAAATGTGAGTTTAAAAAGAGATATAAAAAAACATTATATTACATATTATTACTTCAGAAGTTTGGTATTAATAATTATTAGTCAATCAAAAAAAAAAGAAACTCTTCAAGGGTTACTTTTGTTGAGTTAGTTTATATAATTCAAATGTTGAATTTGCTTCAGTTGAAGAAAATTAAATTAATTTTAATAATTTAATTTTTTTCTATAAATTAAAAGACCAATCTTCAGCTTTCCACCTTGTTGTTGACTACTAATATACAAACACTGATATCGTGGGCGAGATCAAGAAGAAAGAAAAGGAGGAAAAAAAAAACATAACACTACAAGTCAGGCAATGATGTCAGCTAAGACACAATTTCCTTTTTCGTCGTTCAAAATAAAAAAATATAACTCGCTGCAAAAAAAAAAAACTGTTTACTATTTTGAGTGTCAAATCAAAAAAAAATAATAATAATAATAATAATAAAAATAACAACCATCCGTAACGTGATGGTTCGCAAGGGTAAACCTCATAACTATGAGAAGAAAAAAAAATTGCGTTGTTGTTGTTTTTTTTTTTTTTTTTTAAAAAAATAAGTACCGTAATTATAAATATCACGGTGTATAAAAAGTCTCCAAATCTCCAAAAAAATGGCCAAATCCACCATCTTTATTATATCCAAAGTCGTTATACTCCAAATTTTTTATACACCATGATATTTATAATTACAGTATTAATATATCGCGGCATTCACCTATTAATAATTTGTTTGACATGCCAAAGAGCTTTAATTCACTTCATTTAACGTATTGTCAGCTATTAATCTGGATACGCGGTCTCAAGATTATAAATAATCTGAATATTGTAAAAGGTAACTTGCACATGAACCATCCAGTTGAGCATCTCTTGTCTATTTAATTACTTGATAAATCAAAACCGTGTTTGTCTGGAACCAATCCGCTTTAAAAGTCTCAAAAAAAGGTGAAACTTTGACGATGTAAAAACAGTAACAACTTTAGGTATTAATATCAAGTACTTGACTGAAAATATATTTGTAGTTGTTAATCAAATAAAAGACACGTTTAGAAGAAAAAAGAAAAAAAACATAAGGAGGAGAAATTTTTTTTTTTTTGGTAGCGCCTAGAAGTGGGGAAAATCCCACAACAACAACAACAAAAAAAAAAAAAAAAGGAAAAAGCAAACCTAATCAGCTTCTCTTACCGAGACTGCTGTTCATTAAACACGTTAGCAATGGGACGCTGACATGATAAATCTGTTTGACATGCCAAGGAAAGCTGAATTCAAGTATTGACAGGAGGAGGAGTACCACGGCATTCAATTCGTTTGGCATGCTGAGCCAAAGAAGACCAGACTTCTGCTGGCTTTTAATCTGAATACGTAGCAGTAAATGTCAAGATTATAAATAATCTGAATATATTTTTTTCAAGCGGGAAAAAAAAAAAAAAAAAAAAAAAAAATACATCAGCTTCTCTTACCGAGATTGCTGTTCCCCCAAACGTTGGCAATGGGACGCTGACGTGACAAATTCGTTTGACACTTGTTCAAGGTAATCCCATCGTATGAGACTAATAGATTGAAACACAGAAGTGTTCTGAAAGAACTAATAGTATGGTGTGATCAATAAATAGAATGCTCAAAAACAACTAATGGCTTACCGTTGGTCATTTTGCTAAAAACAAAAATAGTCCACAACACACCCCTCCATCCAAGATTGCAGATAAATAGAATGCGCTACTGTCTCCAACAGTCAGTTGAATACCAAGTACAGCAGCAACTGTGCCGCCATACCGGGCTTATATAGTAAAACTGATTTTGGTGACTTCTTTCAATCATGGCAGCTTCTCTTACCGAGACTGCTGTTTGTCGGTTGACATTTTTTAGACGGGAATAGAGAGTCAAAAAGAAAAACACGACGACAATAAAATAAATGTATAAATTCGGAAAGAAAACGAATGAAATGCCAACGACTGAGAAATGATCTCAATGTGGATAAAGTATGCGATCCCTTTTTAATTTTAAGGAAAGATTTATAGCTGTGTCACAGCTTTTGGTTGCCTTTGGTCTGTCTAAAAAAAAAAAAAAAAAAAAAAAAAACAGATTTTACAAAAACAAACACAAATAAAGAGGGAGGGCAGCATGTTACTGCGATTTGGGAGTGAGAGAGTACACAAGTGTAGAAGGAACATTCCCTCCTATTAACGTTAGCTGTGTCGGTGCCACTACACGAAACACAACACACACACTCATACAGTATTTGTTCCGTGCAAAAAGAGACTCAAAAACGAACCCGACCACAATATATGTACACCAACAAGAAAAGTGTAGATAAAACCCTTTTTTTTTTTTTTTTTTTCCCCCTCCCCAGTTTTGGAAAGAAGGAATTTCAAAGGAAACAAACAAAAAGACATTTTTCACTGATTTGCACAACCAATATCACAAAAGGTGTGTGTGGACGATTTCTGCAACAATGTGTGAGTGAACCAGAAAGAAGCTAGGAGAAAGTGTTTTTCTATTATACGCTAGCAGGGAGTAGTGGAGAAGCAAGACCTCGATCGTTAACCTGAACATTAGAACTAGCACTACCCGCTCCAGGAGATTGATAAAAACTACCATAAACACTTGAATAAGGTAGTGCTTTAATACTCAAATCGAGATTTGCTAATTTTCGAGGGACGACTTCTCGTTCTGACCCGAAAGCCATTTCCTCCAACAATTCCAAATCTAAAAACGTACCAAGAGAAGCAAGACATGTGAATGGTGGCATCATAGTGGGGAGTAGGAATCCAAATATAGCAATAGTTGGAACCATTGATGAAATAACCAAAACCCATCCCATAGGAATGACATAGGCTTTGGGAACCACATTCACAATTATTACCGCCATGTAAAAAACTTGATACAGAAGAATAATTTGTAAAATTTGAATATGAAAATTAGGATCACCCCTCCAAAAGTATTTCGACATATCGAAACTAGCCATTGGCGAGGCAGGAGGATTCTCGGGATCGAATTTCCGTTTTTTTTTTAGATCAGCCAGTTCCTGATATTTACTAATAGCAAGACAAAATCGTCTAAACGAACGAATCGTTTTTCCCATTATGAGAAGAATACTAAATAAAGATCCCCATCCAACTGTGAAAACGAAAATAAACACATCAAGAGCACTGTCAATATTATCTTTATTGATGTGCAAGAATAATGCGATCAGTGATATTACAACTACTAACGACACCCATGAATATTTATTTAAGTGAAGAAGTCGTAGCAGCCATCTTCGTTGAGATTTTTTTAAATACCGAGTGAACTCAACATCATTATATCTGTTTGGAATATTCTTTTGAAAGAATTCTAAACAGCTAATCATTCTTTGTGCATTTTGATTTCGGTGCCAATAAATTGAAAGGGTTACCTCTTTTTGACGCTGAGGGATATTTGTGTCGTATTCTATCTGTCTCCAAAATCGTTCATATCTGACCCAAGTTTTCCAAACAACTTTCATAGTGAAAAGAAGAGTACCAGTGAGCCCCATTAAGATTATCATCATAACAAATAAAACAAAATGAGTGTAGTGAAATAGAGTTGTCGACCAAATCTCATGTGTTATTCCTAAAGCGTCTACGAATGTCAACCACAGTCCAATCAAACCTAGATTCATTACTTCGTGTTCCAAGTGTTCTTTTAGCTTTTTACCAGATGATGATTTCACTTGTGAATTGAGCCATTCAAAAAATACTTCGTGTCCAACTGACATTCCAATTACCAATACAAACATTCCAAATAGATGCCAGGGATGATTTAATAACTCATCATCCAGATTAAATATACTTCCTGCCGCTGATGCCGCTGAAAGGCAGGTGCAAATACACGCTAATCGGAGTATCATTTTTTTTTTTTTGTTATTTTTTGTGTTTTTTTATATTTAAGACATCAAGGTTTTTTTTTTTTTTTTTTTTTTTTTTTTCCCCGCTTCCTAAAAAACACAATTAAAAAAAAAAAGTAAACAATTAATAACATAATAAAATATTTCAACGACGGGTCAAAAAAATAAGACTCGAATTTTTGATTATCGCAGATGATCAAAAACACAGTCAGTAAGGATGCTACAACTAAAATATAAATCACATGTAAACCGTATTTTTTTTTTTTTTCTTTTTTTTTTTTTTTTTGAAAATTTCATCGCAAGAATCTGTTGTTAGTATACAACCCCGACTGATGTCCACTTCTAAAAACAAAAAATCAAAATAAAAAAACTGACAGATGTACAACAATCACCCCTTTTCAGAGAAGAGGGGATCCATAGTTCAATAACAACGTTGAGACACTCGATGCAAGTATCGCATAATCTGAATTAAAAAGAGGTTTACAAAAACGTTTGAAAAAAAAAGAAAAAAAATTGAATTGTGTCACCTATTCATCTCTTTCTTATTAAATGGAATGATCCCAGTCTCCATATATATCTGACGTAAGTTTGATACGGATGACTTGTCTGATGATGTAACAGACCGGAGAGCTGTTGGCCAGTTCTCTTGAATGTGAGATTCGGCAATAGGTGACTTTGCAAGAATAATTTCCTGCGGAAAACAACGGAATTGACGAGTGAATGAATTTGGTTGCAAACACTTAGGAAACGGAGAAACCACAGCAAGAGTTAAGAACCCAGCGAAATCTAAACTGCGGTTCCCCTGAGCTGACGGTAAAGGGTCAGGAGGACCCTTACCAACATCAACAACATAACGTACATATGGTTTATAACAAGGCAGGAGATGAATTAAAAACGATCTTGCAGCATTGTACAAATTAGTAATTGGATGTTTCTGCATATCATGAGGCGTATGTTCAAAAGCAAAGCAATGAGGGCACATTGATAACTTACAATCATCACAATGGAATAGAGCAGGTCGATGTTCATCATTAACACAAACTTCACATGCTCTAAGTAACGGACATAGTAAACAACTATAGTCAAAGCGATTACTACTTAAACAATCAAGGCATAGTCGATCTTGTCTTTCGTCTAGTGTAACAACTACAGCGAGGTTATCAGTGCATAAGTCACAAATAACATCTCCAGCTGTTCTCGACCACAGCCGATCATCCATAATATGTTCGAGTTTTTGTGTTTGATTCTTTCCAATAAAATCAGGTCTCGTAGATTGAACCATATTATGGATGGGTTTAGGTAATTCATGAGATCCTCTCCTGGGGTTCTTATGCCAAGTTGTGTAGCAGTCACCAGCGCAAAAACCTTCATTACATTCTGTGCAGGTCCACTCAGCGACTCTTGTTGAACAGATATAACAACTTTTAATAAGAGTTCTGCTTTTCGAAACCATATTATGAATTGATTTGTGATGTTCACGACTACTGTGTCGATGCCATGAATCAAAGCAATTAGTGCAAAATGAATTTTGACAATCTCCGCAATATCTCATTCTATTGTTTGAAACACCACAAACATAACAACAACCATCATCAGAGAATCCTTCTGTAGTCGTATCCATGTCTTCAGTATGACGCTCACTTACTCTTCTGCTTCGATTAGAAGTATGGTCTCTCTTTGTTATTGTTAATCCTTCATGACCTCTCCGTGAAGGGTGTTTATGCCATCGTTGAAAGCATCCAAATTCACAAAAAAACGTAAATCGACCATCGCTATCGCAACTTCTACACATTATTAAAGGATCAGGACTACTACACACAATACAATAAGTTGGTTCTTCTGTGATGGTTGAAGAAGACTGACTTCCGGAATAGTGATGATGATCAATAGACATTAGTTCTTTGTAGGGATCAGTTGCTTCCCAGGATAATTTAAATGCGGAGGGTGATGGAGGTTTGTGATTTCGTTTTTGAGGTTTTTTCTTTGAAGGTATGCTGTACGTCGTATCAATTGGAAATTGATGACCGTAATTCCGAGTAACGTAGTCTTCAACATACGACCGATAACCGGCATGTCTTTCTCCTGCGAATTTCGGTTCCAACCAAATACTCTTTTGAATACCTAATTCACCCGGTGATAGCCTACAATTCAAAGCAGGTGTTCCTCTTGCTAAATGTATAGTACATTTCTGTAAACCAACTGCTTTGCATAATTTATCAACTTGATCATTCCACTCTAATGGTCTATAAGGATCGACATTCCAAACTGTATCTTTTTCTACAGTAGCAGGAAGACCCTTCACTACTAACGCGAGCTCCATTGTCGATTCATAAGAATAGTCTGATAAAGAGATAATAATTTTAGTATTAAAAAAACTTAATAAAAAAAAAGGAATACTACTATTAAGTGATGACACACTTATAAACGGGATAGAATTATCTAAAAAAGAGTAACATAAACGTCATCCATGAAATTGATATTGAATAGGGACATCATTAAGTGCATCTTTGATAATCGCAGATGAGTTTTCCAAGACATGATCACAGTCAGGTACTTCTCTATCAATTGACTGTGTTGGGTCAGCTGGAGGACATTTCACAGGTTTTGGATCAGAACTTTGTAAAAATAAATAAAACCATGATCGAGACTCAAGTCTTTCATTTATTTTTTTTTTCACTGGAGGAAGAAGCGGACGCATACTTTGAAAACGAGAGCTGTGAGAAGTTCTAAATGTCTTCCAACAACTTCTTATCGAGTGAATCAACTCTGGTTTTTCAAGCGTCACCAACGCTGGTCGGAGTGCAGCTAGTGCCTGCTCAGCAGGAAGTGAGTCAGTTTGATGATTAATTTGTTGTCGTATTTGTGGATAAGAAGTTTTCCACAACAATTGTCTCTCAGCAATGAGATCACCAATTGTTATTAATAAACAATTTGGTCTGTTTGCTGAGACTCTTGGAGGGAGAGAATCCCTTTTACTCTCAAGCAACTTCAATCCTTCTTTATACATTGATGTTAATCGAAGTAGTCTTCGATATTCTATAGCAATGTCTTCGACTGTAGAAGGATGTGTTTCCTCTTCTGTGTGGTTGCGGTTTTCATTGTTTTTGCACAGTAGTAATACCCAACCAATTGCGATACTAATATCAATGCGACATAAAGATAAATCAGTCTTGTTGGATGATGACTTGAACATCATTAGTGAAGGAAGTATTCTACCGGGGTATCCGAGTGTTGATAGTTTGCTGAATATGTATCTTCGTTTTCTTATTTTTGATGCTCTCGTGTTCTCAGTCTGTTTCCGTAGTAGCATCTCCCCAGCAGAATGGTTTCCGACCATTCCCTTACTGTGTAAGATTAGTAGGTCGTGAAGAGCAGATATCAATTCTTCAATACCACCCTCGACGACATCGTGAAGCACACCCGCAGCAATAAGGGAGTCACTGATGACACCACCATTGCTGTGTGTCATTTTACGATGAAAAAACTCCTGTATTGAAATTATTATAAACTCAATACGTCATCAGATCGTAAGTTTTTACAAAACTAATACAAGAGAGAGGGCAACCATTTTAGTTACAATGTTGATTGTTTTCTATTGTAAGGAATTTTATCATTCCAATGAGAAAGAACATCTGAACATGTCATTGTTGTGTTCATTGTGTTGTAAGATATCAGTTTTTCTCACTGCAATCAACAACTATGTGAATGCAGCAGACATTGGCCTTACTTCTATTTCATTCCAAGAAAGTACTTTTTCCCATCCTTTGAGTCTGACCAGTGGTCGGCCAGATTGGTCAACACCCTCAAGGACACCATACTTCCATGGCTCTGTGTGGGTATCCCTGACACGTACTTCCTGACCTATTTGTGGTGATGTTATAGTTGACGAGTATTGTGGGATGAGCTGCGGTTGATGAATTGGTTGAGTAGAACCATTCAGTTGGTTGACAAGTCCTTGAAGTTGATTTTGTTTGTTTCCAACAATTGTCGTATTCTTTAACAACGGACTGCTACTAATCTGATTCATCAACGTTCTCTTGTGTTTCTGTAGTATTGTTTCTTCATCTGCTTCAAGTTCTGATATTCTTTTCTTTAGTTCTCTTACTTTTTCTTCATGATATGACTCTTCTTCTTCTATGGTTCGAGTGAGATCGAATTTGTCTTGCTGAAGCTGACTTATGCTGTTTAACATCATCTCAGCAGACGTCAGCCTGTGAGGGGATGCATCCATTATGATTAGTGTGTTGTCATTACTATTTGAAATAAAATTATTACCTTTCTCGATCTTCTCAAAACATTACCTCTTCTGCACTCTCCTGTTTTGTGGAAATAGAATGACACTTTTGCTTTGGATAAACGATTTTTTTTTTTTTTTTTTTTTTTTGAAAAAAAAACAAGTTTTTAAATTTTTTTTTTTGTTTTTTGTGATAGTGGGGTGCTTTCACTTTTCCCGCTTTCCACGCCTCCCGTCAAACTCGTTTTTTTTTAATTTTTTTAAATTTTTTTTTTTTTTTTTTTAAATAGGCACTTTTCGTGTCTGCAATAATTTCGTCCAAAAGGGGTTGAATTTCTGCTTGCGTACAACACTAAGAAGTCATGACACGCAACAGAAAAAAGAAAGGGGAAAAAAAAAGAAAGGGGGAGTAGAAAGAAAAAAAAACTCAGAAAATTGGACGCCAGAGGCTGGTCAAGGATCATGTGTAGTACTGTTATTGATAACTTGATTTTAGTCTTTTTTTTTTTTTTTTTTTGTTGCAATACTGTTGATTAAGTGGTTCTTTTTATTTAAAGTTTTTTTTGTTTTTTTTGTTTTTTTTGTTTTTCATCATCACGAGACCTCAATGTCGGGTCAATTCAGTGGGGAGACGCGCTGTACTGCAAGTGGCTTTTTTTTTTTTTTTTTTTGTCCTACTTGATATTGCAGGACTTGTAAGATACTATTTTTCCCGTATTCTTTCCGTTCACATTTTTTTTTTTTTTTTTGTTTTTTTTTTTTTGTTTCATTTAAGACGACAAGGGAGGAAAAATCAGTAATAAAAAAATTGGGGGAAATATTCAAACAGTGGCAGAAAAAAGGGGAAACAAAAAAAAAGAAAAAAAAGAAAAAAAAAACATGCGCAATTACGCGTGCAAACCATCACTTTTTTTTTCCCCGCTACGTTCTGCACCGTAGCTATCACGGCAGTCCAGGTCTTTCTTATCTGAACACGCTTAACGTAGACAATTTCTGCTTGTCTAAGTGAAGATAGCTGACGTTGAAGGATTCAAAAAGCAACGTTGTGTCATTGTTTTGTCCTTTCCTTCTCTTCTTTTTCTTTTTTTTTGTTGTTGTTTCAAAAAAATATCGAAAATGGAAATAAGAAAGAAGAAAAAAAACATGTAGCCGCATGGCGCAGCGCGTAAAAATAATAAAGCGGCCTGAAGGGTGAGGGAGGAAAGCTACTTTGGGAGAAAACACTAACTAGCACTCTTCCCCCGAAAAGCTGCAAAAAAACCCACAACCCAACAAAATAATAGAAAACAAGAGACAAGCAAAAGACTTAACAAGTGCATGGGTACACCTATAAAGTGAAACCCGGGTCTTGAACAGTTTTTTTTTCATTCCTATTTTTTCTCTTTTTCTTTTTTTTTTTTTTTCCCTCTTTGAACGGGTCTGCGCCATTTTTTCCACTCCGTTGTTTTCCACTTTTCTTTTTTTTTTTAAAAAAAAAAATAATCAGAATAACACTAACTTCTGACCTTACCGAACAACCAGAACTCATCCCACTTGTGGGAACTTCTATCGACGTAGTTTTTGTACAGATCGGATATTTTGGACTGCCGCAATGAACAGACTCATAGACATACAAATTTTTGATTCTACCATTCGATAATTTCATTAATTTGATGTTGTCGTGTGGAAAACAGTGGTAGCATAGAATAGACACGGCGAAGGGAACGTGAGTGAATAATTAATCTTTTTTTTTTTTTTTTTTTATGCTGTGTGGCTGAATCTGCACTTAGCACCAAACTTGCAGTTTGGGAGGTACTTGCAAACAATATCAGATGGCTTTGGTGGTGATGCTCCCTGTTCGTGAAGGTACACACATCCAGTTCCATTTTTACAGCCGTTTGGAGAATTAAAAAAGTAGCAAAGCTTTCTGTCTCCAGCCTTTGTTGTAAGTTGTGGCTGTCTTGGTGGGCGTTGCATTCCTCCGTGTGGTCCATGGTTGTTTGATGGTCCTCCAATTGCACCTGGAGCAGCACCTCCCTTACCACCCATCGCCTGTGGAACACCTCTCATGGCGTTTGGGATGTTTTGTGCCTGTGGTACCATATTCATCATAACTCCTCCACCCATAGGAAACATTACTTGGTTGTTTCCATACATTGATGGTGCTGCCTGTTGCATTTTATTGGGAGGGGATCTGTTTGTTTTAATTAAGCTAATCCTTTACAATACTTAAACGTTTACCCGGAAAAACATATTTTGTTATCACCTTTTGATGTAAGAAAACTATTGTGAAATTGCTGGGTTTTTCATTGACTAAGAAATTTCTAAAACACGTCACGTCATACACATAGATATAGCTTTTAATATTTAAAGTATTATTATCTTTTCATTTTTCTTTTTTTTGAAAGGCTAAAATCTTTTTGTCATACTTTTATTACTTCTTCTTCGAGTATTTTAAAGTTTATTATCGTTTTTTTACATTCAGTTGAAGTGACGAAGGGGGAAATGGGACAATAATTAGACTAGTGAGCTAGTAAGCTAGTAGAGTGAACTGATGATTGCGGTAACCCGCAACGGTAGATTCCAATCGGGGTTTGTGTTTTTATGGCTTCTGCTGGAAGATTGACTCCCAGCTGTTGGCCTTGGGCAAAAAACAAGAATTTGAGGAAAGAATCTTTAAGATGGGAGAAAATAAAACAAAACCTATTGCATTATGTGAAAACATACCTTCATAGAGTAATCACGTGTGCTTAATATCGCCATATGAAAGAAACCCTGACTGTGACCACAACACGTATAATTATACCAGCCCGTGAGAAATACAGACTGACCCATCGCAAATAGAAAAGGGTCTTACCTGCCCCCTTGTCAGACTTTGAAGAGATGTTCTCAATAAGAAGAATGGCATATTTAGTGAATATTTTTAAAAGGATTAAAAGAAGCACCTTTGTAAGTCATATTTTTATGTTAAGATAATGTTATTTAATATTTGTTGATTTTTATATCACGTATAAGACAACTAACTGACCTTCTGCAAACAAATTCTCATTGTCGACCCCCCTGTAGGGTGAATTGTTCGACGATCACTAAGAAAGCACCAGATTCTCTTAAACAAGAGAAATGAGAAATGAGAACGTATTGAGGGAACCATAAATTCATTTCACTGCGTATTGCATCTCTCAGAGAGGGTTAAGACATTCTGACTGAATAGAAATAACAACCTCTCTCACCTTGGATACATCACGAGTGCGGGTTAACAAAAAAAAAAAAAAAGTCAAAAAAAACAAGCAAGATGTTTCTTTACACAAGTCCCTTACAGTTAAGAAATAGGTTTTCTTTCTCGTCCCACACAAGGGTCAGACTTGTTTCGTTGTTTTTTTTCTTTTTTTTGCATCATAAAGATTTTATGAAAGAAAGAAAACCTATCACAATAACAACAGTAAGACTTGATAAGAACAAGAACAAGATAATATTGCCAACAGTTTCAAAACGAAGCACAAAAAGAAGAGTACTCCAGAAGCTGCTAAGAATATTTGGGATTAGAGTAAACAGTGAATGAGAAGAAAATCATTGATGTGATTTTTTTGTTGTCAAAAACAATTAAAAAAAAAATATTTTCGACTTCTTATTGAAGGGAAAAGGTGACAACGACTATCAAAAAAAAAAAAAAAAAAAGAGAAAGAGAAAAAAATAATTGCATATCTGAGATGCAAAGATTTTTTTTTTTAATATTTTTTTTTTTTTTAAAGTCGTTGTCTACAAGGTCAAGTTAATTACAATGCAAATTACTGCTCTTCCAATACCTCAATAGATTGACTGCGGCAGTTAAGAATCGCAACTCTAGGGCCGTGTTAAACCCTGTTGCATTCTAGTCCGCCTTGAGTGTTAAGAAGCTAAGCAAGATGAGAGAGAAAAAGAAAAAAAGTCAAATAAAATAATTTAAATTATTAAAAAAAACGGTATAGAAAGTCAGGCAGCCTTTTTTTTTTTTTTCAACATTACAGAGTGTCAGGACCCTTAACGACAGCCATTTCTTGTTCAACATTGTCTTCTTTCTTACAAGCAAAACAATAAATGATTACAATGATCAACACAACACCCACCAAACTACCAATAACGATACCGGCAATGGCACCCCCGGAAAGGGAATCATCAGATACTTCAGTCTCTAGTGTTGTGGGTGTTGGAGTAGGAACAGGAAAAACAGAATCCCTCGCATCAATTAACAATAATGTCCTTAATAATAATGCCCCGCTAAAGTCAACAACCAGTAACTCCCCTCCCAGACTACTAATCAATCCGTTAACTGAGTTGTAATGATCTTTTGCTGAGATCTGCTTGTTTCGATCAGCTGTAACAAACATCGATAGCTCCCACTTTTTAGCCGCTAATACAGATGCTCTTTGTTGTACTGTTCTTCCAATTCTTCCACAAGGAAAACAATCTCCGTATACTCCGTCACGTACTACTTCACAGACTGAACTACAGCTTCCGGTGGTACCATTTAGTTGTTGTTGAGTTGTTTGAATTATCTGATCAGTACTTTGAATTAGTTTATCCAACTCCATTGTTATTATATACCTTACTGTGAATGGTAGTTCTGGTGCTAGTGTCGTAGGCGTACGAGGTGGAACGGCTAAGAGATCAGCGCGAACGAGATTTCCTTCTCCAAATGGTGCAATGAGTGCCGTTATCAATCCATTCCCAACTCCACCTAATTGTGAAGGATCATGATCTGTTTCCGCTGTCATAATATAAACATATCTTCTTGTTGTTGTTAATGCAGATGAGGTGCTACAAGGAAAGCAAGCAGCTCTATTCGATGCTGTGAAATCACATATTAAACTGCATCTGGTGTTTGTATTACCGAGATGTTGATTAGCTAAAGCAATCACATCGCTTGACTTTTCATTCAACTCCTTTAAAGAACTGTTAATTATAATCCTCAAAGATAACTGAGTCGTCTTTGTTGCTTCACTCAGAGCTACTGAATGAATTTTTGTGAATTTTGCCCTCAGTTTAGTTGACAGTTCTACCTCAATTGTTGAATGCTTACTCTTCTCTTGACTTGAAGATGTCGTTAACACGATTGTCATCTTTTGTAAACCATTATTATTTAAAGTAGTATCACAACTATAACATCCACCGATTGGAACTTCGCAAATGGCGCTGCACTTTGAATTTGCTGAATTCAAAGCGTTATTCGTAGAAAGCTCAATATCTGACATCAGTGTTTTTATTAAGGCTAACGATCCATCAACTGTAACGTGTACAACTAAACTATTAGTAGTTGAAGGGTTAAGAGTTATTCTTACGTCAGTGACATCATCAGTACCGAAGACACTTCTCAAAGGAGTGTACATCTCCTGCTGGATCCTCTGAAGGTCAGTCTCTTTGTATAATGTTCTACCAAACATAGTCATAGTGTACACTCCTTTTTCTTGAGGTGCTGCTATCGCAGTGTTGTGACAACTGTAGCACTTACCAGTTTGTATATTCCCCGTATTGCAGATCGTACTACATGTTGATACGATACCAAGACTGTTCTCAGTGATTGCGTTAATCTCATTTAGTTTTTCTCGTATTTCAGTAACTGTTGAGTCGACAGTGATGAGAGTTGCTGTTCTTTCAGCAGAAGGAGCGATGTTCACTCTCGTTGGCTGGACATTTCCTTCTCCGTACACAGCAGTTAGTTGTGTTTCTGTCTTGGTAGCGATGGCTGCGAATTCTGATGCGGGGAAGTCGGTGCTTCCTATCTGCCTAATGATAAATTCTTTCGAAATCTGTTCATTCAAACCATCAGTTCCACAACTGTAACAAGTAGTGGTTCCCGACTGACATACAGTGAAGCATCGAGTTCCAGTACTTTCTAATGCTGCGTCAGATATTTTAGCCATTTTTCTTTCAGTACTTTTCGTGTTGATCATTACTTGTTCGAGAGTCGTCGTCACTTTGAAAAGTATCTCCACGTCCAGACACTGACCCAATGCAAATAGAGAGAGAGTAAGTAAGAACTTAATCATTTTTTTTTTTTTTTAAATTTAAGGAAAACCTATTAAAGTATAAACTATAAATAAAGATTCTCGTGTCTTCGTTTTATAAAGTGCCAGAAGGCCAACGTCTACAAACGTTAATAAGATTATATTGTCCAAGCAACGAATGCTTGGCTAGGGCAAGACACATAAACAGAAACAGAGATTACCTGACCCTGAGAGGTAAATTCACAGGCATACTAAATAACAGGACATACCATTTCAAATCTCCACAAGTAATTCCTCTTTAAGATCCGATCAGATCCCAAGAAGTCTCGTTTTCGTTTAATCGAAATTTCGGTATTTCGAGTTGGGGTTTTTATCTTGTGCGGTACCGATAGTATGCATTGAGAAGTGTAAGGCTGATTCGTTTTTAATCTCTTACGGTTACTTTTAATCTCTTCTGGATTTGACCATGAACCGGATTCACCAGCTCCATATCTCTCTATAAAGCTCTCATAAGTGAAATATTCATCAGTTTCTGAGTCTAGTTGAAGAGGGCCAGATTGGTACCAACGAGCTGCGCCATCTGCTGCTCCGTATAAAAAAATGAATTCTTCGTAAGTTAATTCCGTTTCGTTTGTTTTGTTGAATCGTTTCTCACCTGCTTCCTGCCATAAAACAGTACCTTTAGATGGACCATAGAACTCAATGAATTCTTCGTAACTAAAACATTCTCCGTCATCAGGATTTGGTCGACATTCCCCTCTTTCGTTCCACTTGGCTATTCCATCATATTCACCGAAATATTCAATAAACTCCTCGTAGGTGTAAGAGTTAGAGTCTTCTGAAATTCGGTATTCCATTTCGTAATCTGATGGGAATTTGGGGAAAAAGTAATAAATTAAAAATCATAAATAAAACTAATGAAATGATTACATCTAAAGAATAAAACGAATTCATTGTTGCAGATGCTATTTAAGAACGTCAAATCACTTCGTTTGTGTGTTGGACACCAGCTGTCTGTAAAACCAACAAGGAGAGGAGGAGTAAAAAGAATCACTACAATAAAAACTGTTTTTTACATTGGGCCCCTACTAAATCAGCCCATAAAATACTTGACAAAGTTCAAAACAAAACAAGAACAACACTCTTCCCTATATAATAAGTCCCCTGATGAGCAATGAAGCTTCAATATTTTTCACTTCAATGAGTTGCATTTCTTTCATCAGAATTTGTCACAGAAAGTGGTCTCTGGGTTCTTGAGGTGAGCATCTTGTTTCTAATATGCACCCCCTAAGATCACTTAAAGAGGATGTCTTGTTCTATTGAAAAAAAAAAAAAAAAAAAAAAACAGCTGAAAAGAATTGAGACAAATATAAATAACTACGAGCTAGGACAGCCTGACAGAAAGTCCTTCCAAGAAAGGGGTGGAGTTCTGCAGGAAAACATAAAATTATATCAAATAAAAAAGAAAGAAAAAAATACACACCGGGTTGGATCGCTGTGGTCGCATAAGAAACCTAAACACAACCACAACAATATGTACGAACCAACAAAACAAACAGAGAGCGTAAACTCTGATACTCATTTCTGGAAGAGAAAAAAAAAAAGAAAGGTATTTGCCAAGTTCAAAGGGGAGGGTAAACTATTTGGTTAGGTTTATACGAAGATGTTAGCGAATATAAACCTCTCTATTGTATCAAAGTTAAATAATAAAGTCAACTAATGACACAGTGACTAATAACATTAAAACATAGCTTAGCCTTCTGACGTATATGTCATTCAGTGCAGCACAGAATCTAGTTATTAATCGTGAGCCCTGGGAACCAAAACCAGGATTTAATGTAATAAGGCAGAGTGTAGGTTTCACTTATAGAAATAAACAATCTTCATATAAAAACATAAAATGTAACATATCTCTTAACAAGATTCTTCACAATAAAAAAATAAAAAAAAATTGTTAGTAATAATTGACAGTTCGTAGCACGCTACTAGCGGAGCATTCACTTGAAATAAATTGAGATAACAATGTCCGAATTAAGTTAGAGATAGACTTTGGAGAGTTGAAAAGTTCAACATGTTGGGGGCATTAAACGGGTCTGAAGTTAAGGAAGTTTTCTTATAGAAGTCCAGAGTGGGGAACACCACCGTGTTCTTCCATGTTCTTATACGAGACTGTTAGGGTTCTCACATTAAGGGATTTGGGCTACCTCAATGTTTACCATATGTAACTAGGAATAGAATAAACGTAAGGCATAATAGATTCTTAAATGTCTTTATGTAAATGAGAAAAGTAAACTTCAAAGAACTACATGTTCTATATCCCAGCTTATGTAAGTTTTTTCATTCAGTGACAGTTTTATTAGGGAGAGCATGTCTCCGAATTCAAGGTTAAAAAGAATAAAATACAAATATATTGTATCATAAAATAACATAAGGATAATTTTACATTAGTTTTTAGATACTGTCATCTAGGAAGGGGGACTTGGATAAATAAATAAATAAGGATGTAAAAAAATAGTAACAACTGTTAGGGTATTGAAAACAAAAAGTAATATCAAGTACTTTGACTAGAAAAAATATTTGTAGTTGTTAATCAAAAAAAAAAAAAAAAAAAAAAAAAAAAAAAAAGAGGAAAATATATTTTTGTTTTTACTGAAAAGACGTCGTTGAACCCGTTATTTCGTATTATAAATCAAGGGGTGTAACTTGATATTTATACTAAATGGAGAGCAACTTGAAACTGGCTAAAACGAGAATAGGGTTCGGCCAAACCTAGGGGTGGGGTGAATATTAATTAATATTTAGAATACTGCCTTTCTACAAGAATAGAATTGAGAATAACAGTTATATAATAGGAGAGGTAGGAGAGGTATGTAAGAAACAAACGAAAAAAAAAAACACAAAAAAAAGTCTCTAAAAACTACTGTCTTTACTTAAGAAAAATCTCATCAAAAATGTATTTTTTATCGTGAAATTCACCATCTGAGTGATTCAACATTCAGAGATTGATGAGGCATTATTAACAAGTCAGAGAGTAAAACAAAATAAGAGAAATTATATTCCGAACATGTATATGGTACGGATTGGGTGTTTTTTTTTTTTTTTTTTTTTTTTTTGCATTTAACAAGTATTGTAAACCTCCTTTAGTTTTTCAGTTTAAGTCGGTTACACGGTTTTCGTGACACAAAAACAAAACAAAAAAATCACAGCGTCATATTACTTATTTTCTGTATAGCTTAAGGAATAAAAGCCCATTCTTTTTTTTAATTATTTATTATTATTAATAAAGATGTTCACGAAGCCTTGCCTAATAACTCATCAAGGGAACCTTGTTTTGGCCACCTCATTCTAGCGATAGATGTTCCAATATTATACTTTGGTTTTGGATTCTTATCTCGTTTGTATTTTATATTTATTTCTTTTCGAAGGTCAACAAGTTTTAGATCTTTGTCTGATTCAGTTCGTTGTTTCCAAAGTGTATTTACTATATTAAGGAAGTTGTATGCTTCACTAGGATCTGATGTAGGAGTATCAAACACGTAATCTCTTTCCTTATTCAGATCGAGAATTATTCTCATTGAGGATTTCTTATTCACAGAAGGTAGTAATAATATCCTGTTGAGATCATAAATCCATATTACTCTTTTAACATTCGATTTTCCACAACAACTGAACAAAACAGTTTCTTTATCAACCACACCTGCTAGTGAAGCCACCAACAGCACTCTATTCTCAGAACCATATTTGCTGTTTAATTTCTTAACTGCCTGAACGCAGTACGGTGTCATTATCATGTTTTTACATTTTCTTAAACTTCCCAACAGCTCACCCTCCGATACCGGTTGCAGATCGTCCAGGTCTGAAAATTCGAACATGGCGTTGGTTATATGAATAAACTATCAAAGAAAAAAAGACTAATAAAATGACACTTAACGTGAAGACACTTAACAAAAGATGGGTATTTAGAATACAAAAAGGTGTTGTTGTCTGGATTAAGAAGAATAGTGTTAAGTTTATCGTTTTTCAGTTAAATTCAGTTCTTAAAGAGGGGAAGGTGAACAAAAAGAAAAGAAAAAAAAAAAGAAAACACGAATAATTTATTTAAAAAAAATTACATTCCCTTATTCAAATGGAAAGTATTCCTGTTTTCTGTTACCATAAATAACGTTTCGTGTAAAAAAGAGCGAGAAAAAGATTAGTTACAATAAATTAGATACCAAGATTATTTCATCTGAATCAGTGTCAGAATCTTCATGGGTAACATCAGAAGAGATTATAGATTCAGGTATTTCATTCTCAGGGACTACGGGCGCTGCTTCCTTCGAATCTTGAAGCTGCTGTCTCCAAACTTGTTGTTTTTCAGATAACTTTTGCACCTCCGTCCCTCGAAGAAGCTGCTCATGCTGATGAGCCATAACCAACATTTGTTGTTTGAAGTATTGTTCTTTGTGTCGAATACTTCTCATCAAACCGTCGTATTGTTGCTTAACTTGAGATGTGACTGCGAGGTGCTTTGTTTCTTGCTGCTTTTGGATTTGTATTAGTTGGCATTTCTGTCTCATCTGTAATTGTTGGATCTGTGATAGCTGATATACTGTCGGAAGCATCTGTTTTCTGTGTTGTTGTTGAAGTAACAATTGTTCCTTCGCATGGTGTTCCGCAACAATTTTATTAGATTTCTCACATTCAGCATCTTGTTGATGTTTTAGTTGTCGTAGTTGCTGTTCAAACGATACCTGTTGTGGCATAGTCTGAGATGATAGACTCTGAAGTTGATTAAATACCTGTTGTACTTCCAATTCTAATTTCTGTAACAATACTTCGGTTGGTATGTTTTGAGGAATTGAAACACACGGAATGGAACTACTCTGAACCTCAACTTCTTGATCTACCTGCTCACAATGAACACTCAACTTTAATAAAGCTTCTGGTGGGAGATTGTTTAGATCATCATAAGTGTGAAGATACCTTCTCCATATCTTCATTTCTGCTTCGAATACTCGTTTGGTTGAACTTATGATTGTTTCAGAATTTACCCTGGGAGTTTCTAAATGGATATTTGGTATTCTTTGACATAGTGGAACAGATGATAAATAATTAGTATATCCAACAGTACACTTACCAATCTTTATTTGTTTTATTCGTTGAGCATATCTTGGATGAGATGTGTTGGATTCACTTTGTACTTCAGTTTCCAATTCAGGCATCGTACTGTCGTCAGGTATGTCGTTGGAATCATTTTTATTATTATCAATGATGTCTTTTTGTTGAAGGGCGTCTAATCTCAGTTTTAGTATTTCTGGACGTGGTAATAACAATTGACGTCCTGTAGTTATATTTGGAGGATGAGAACTTTTTCTCATAAAGAAAGCACCTCTACCAATTGGAGTAGATCCTCGACCAGATGTTATCATTGGAACTGAGGAGTTATTTTGATATAATGGATGACCTCGACCTCGTCTACCAATTCCCCGGCTAAATGCTTTCCGAGAGACAGCAACCGAAGACTTCTTTCTTGAATCAATAAATAATTTCAACGTCGAATTAATATCAAAATCTTTTCTGGTGTTACGACACCTGTCCATGTCAGATACAGATAAAGGTTTCAAAGAGAGGGTCCCATCTAATAAAATATAAACCAAACATCCTCCCAATGATTTCACTATACTCCGAGTGTTATTTTCGATGCGTTCGGAGTGGCATTCCGCGATGTTCATTAGGTTTTTTCTATTTATCGGCTCACTCTGAAAACGATCACACACTTCTCTAGGTAAACAAGACCTGTCTACATAAGGGAAGCTAACGGTATCTACAATTTTTTCTTTGGGTATAGAGCCTAAGAATATGGTTTCTCGATCCCTTGAAAGTGTATTTTTAATATCGATACGATCCGAAGCGTGTAGAGATGACGTAAACAAAGGGCTTTGTGTCACTATATCGTCGAGAGATTGAATTATTGTCTGCATCGTTACACTGACCTTTGAATCTTTATACCACATACCCGATATAGTTCTTAGGGCAATTGAAATAGCAGCCTTTACCGTATCACTGGTAGAGATGTATGGAATATCAGAAAAGGTTAGAGTGGAGTAGCATGGATGTTTTTTTGCTTTGCTTTCCTTTTTAAATTGCTTTTTGTCATTTATGTATCTTTGGCAGTGTCTGTAAAGTTGATTATCGTGTTGTCTAGCATTACATGAAAACCAGCACTCGTCATCACAACGAGTGTTTCTCAGTAATATTAACTCATCGTGAATTTGGTTTCTCACATCGCCAATCGTAACTTCAGAGTGTGAACTTTCCATCAACTGATTCACGGCATCAGAATCCAGTGATGTCTGTTTCTGATTATTATTATTATTATTATTATTATTATTACTAAAATCTCCCCTGTAGTGCACAACACATAATTTAGGATATTTAGCTAAATCGACAGTCTCTCCTCTCAATAATTTATTATTAATTTCTTCAACAACATTCTTTATGATAGATTTATCATCATTGATTGAGATGTTTGTTTTATATTCCTTCAAACTATAATCATTACTCTGTGCGTCGATACCTATTTTTGTTATCACATCTTCCTGTTGGACATAACCAACGCCAGTGATACTCATTACTTATCTAATTGTAAAAGGGTGAGGGGAAGCGTGTACTGTGTCTGAATAAAAATAATTAGTATTAATTTTTCATTTAAGACAATTTTCTAACTGAAAGTTAAATACAATATTTGTTTGTCTGTTCCGCCTTGCTACAACGATTTCATTGCTTTTTCTCAACTTCAGCAGTAGTTTTTTTTTTTTTTTTTTTTTTTTCCAAATTATCTCCTCTACGTTGTATGATATAAAGTAAGAATATCATTCACTTACAAGACAGGCCCTCTTCTTTTGTTTGGAAGATTGTGGGCGGAATACGAATTCGATTCAAAAAAAATAAAAAAGTAAATCAAAGTGTCACATTATAGATTTACAAGTATCTATTCGAGATATCTCATTAACAACGAGGTCAGCAATAATCAGCTTCCAGTATCCTGCTCTGTTGGCTGACAAGAGGAACGAGCTAGTTCCATCCTTCCGGTTTCACGTGGTCGAAAATTCGCATTATTTGGAGCTACTGGTGGGCTATTTACATAAGCAGTTGCACAAGGTAATGGATGGCCCTGAGTTACAACAGGAGCACCACGGGCTAACAACATTCTCTCACCAGAGTTTTCAACTACAGCAACAGGAACTGGTCTTTGAGCACGAGATTCCATGAAAGTTATTAGTTTACGCCATCTGTAAGAAATAATATCCTAAAACATTGCATTTAATAAATAATAAAGACAATGTAGATTAATCCAAGGTTATTTAAGTACCTATGAAACTGTCATACGGAAACACAAACTAAATTATAACATAACACATTTGATGTGTTGTGTTGCTATTTTGATGAGTCGCATTATTAGTATTTCTTTTTTATTAAAACTTTCCCCAATCCCATATCAATCTCAGTTTCTCTCCTTTTTTTTTTTTTTTTTGTTCTTCCTACTTGTCCCAAAAAATGACTGTCTTCGCCAAAAAGCAAGAGAAGGTACTCAACGACTATACTTTGTTGAATTAAAAAAAGAGATTCAACAAGAAGGTCAAATTAAAAAAAAACTTGTTACTATCTTTCTCTTTTTCTTTGAGAAAATTAGAACTACAGTGTTTGAAGTTTTTCTGCGAAAAAGAAATACTGTTTTACTTTGTTTTTTTTCTTTCTTTTTTTTCTTTCTTAATTACATTATGGTTTTTTTTTATTTTATATTCAACGAAAAAAAAAAAGAGGGAAAAAAAAAAAAAAAAAAAAAAAAAAAAAAAAAGGGAGGGAAGGAAAAAAAAAAAAATTGCATTTTATTATTTCGTTCATCCAGATACTAATAGAGGTATTGATAGAAGGTATAAAAGTAAAAAAAAAAAAAAAAGAAAGCAGAAAAACAATATGTAGAGAACGGTTAGACTAACCACACGCATTTAAATCTTACTTGTACACTAATTTCTGTTTTTTTGTGAACATAGAGTCACCGCAGTAACCGATAAGATGGTAAAAAAAAAAAAAAAAAAAAAAAAACTTCCAGAAGAACCTAACAGAAGGTACACAACGGGAAAAAAAAATCAGCAAGAAGGTCCGCATAGATAAAAAACTCCTAGATCACAACACAAAAGAGAAGGTAAAATCAGTTTCCAGGAGTTTAATAACAGCGTCAGAGTAAAAAAAGAAAAAAAATATAAATAAATAAAGCCAGTCCACAAAATGAAAAGCTCTATTAAAAAACTAACGAAGGTGATGAAGGTTGTTTTCTTTTTTATTTTCTTTCGAAGGTAGGAATGATGGTAGGATGGTGAACTATTATTTTTAACAGACATGATTTAGAATTCATTAGGATTTCTCCGCTTCGTCTCCCTTTCAGCGCCTTCAATACTATCTTGTTTCCTCTTAGAGTCTGATTGTCTGGTAAGTAGTTTCAGAATGTGTGAATCAGCACCCATGTGTTTTTGTAAATTTTCTAACCATGCAGCATCAGCAGTATCAACGAGAGATGTATCAACTTTCACCCCCAGCTCTTCAATTGTAGGTTCTTGTTTTACTTCAGTAACACAAGACTCTGGAACTGATGGTGGACGAATAAACAACAGCTGCTCAGGGTGATTTGGTAAATGAATCCCCGATTTACGCGCTGGTGGCAATTGCGAAAACGCATAAGGAGGAGGAGGATCACGTCTCACGTCGTGCAGCGATGGTACATCTACTGCTTCAGACGTCAGCGTTTCATTTTTCACAGACGCGATTTCTGACAGCCTACCAGGAAGATTATTGCGCATTGGTGCGGAGACAAAAATATTTCTTTCATAAAACTCTCTACATAACATAGTGTAAAAAGTATATTCATCATCAACCGACGCTTCTGTAATAACTGGGACTGGCATTAAATTAACTAAAAGAGGAATAAGCCTTCCCATGTAAGTACATTGGTTCATAATCATCATCGTATGGCACCTTCTTTCAACAAAGAAGACATGAACTGAATGCATTACAGATGACGAGTTATTAGCGTCTTTTATACACGCGAATCGAACATCTGCTGGTACCATCTGCGCCTGCCGCAACATGGAAGCAACTAAGTGAGGGACGTTAAGCCCTCCATCAATTATTTCCTTAGCTATCTCTACTACGAGAGGCATGACTATCTGATCGTGAGTGTGAAGTTCTCTACCAGTTCGAGGGGGTTTTAGTAATATTGTTATTCTAGAGTTGTTGTCTGTTAGTTTGATGCATTGCGTTCTCAACCTGATTGCCTGATCTTTAAATAATAAGTACATCTGACCGGTTTTTGCTAATCTCTCATAGCGAAGTAACTTCGATCTGGTAAACATTTCCAACGACTCAATGAGTTGACCATCACTCCACTCCATAGGAATGTTTTCAACTAACGTCATACCTCTGTACCTGTCAATGCAGTATGCGCAAACTGTTTTATCACATTTCGGACATTTCCAAAACTCAGTCGTCAAATCAAGTGTTACTGTTGGGGGTGTTTTCTTATCTGTTGTCAATTGAGGGCAGGGACAATGAACATAATATGTTTTGTGATGTCTGTGTTTTTCTGAACAAGAAATGCAAAAACGTTTCTTACACTGAACACAGTTTTGCAATGCCGGTTCCTTTCCACAACAGCCTGTTCTCTTAAACAGTTCAAAAATATCACATTTTCTAGAAGCAGTCTCATAACCGTTCGTATAGTTTTCTGGTTCTGTAGTGTGTCGCATTGATGCTCCAGTACAGCAATAATCTGTTTTTTCTTGGTAAGGTGGAGTGTACTCTACCCACTCTTCGAAAAACTTAATCCAATTATCCAAATCATACTTTCCCATGGGAATCTTCTTTATTCGAGTCGCAAGAGATGGAACAGGTGGTCTGTCGCTGTTTTTAACACCTCTGTTGTCAGCTGTTTGAAAACTGAGTGCGAAGTGCATTCCACCTTGCATGTATCTTCGAAGAACTTTCGCTCGTGGGTTTGACTCCCAACGAGTGCTGACTACTAACATTGCAGCAAGAGCTTCTTCTTCTATGTGAAGCTCATGATCAGCAACTGCGATGGGTGGATAGGTTCTTTGTGATGGCATCATTATCATTGGTGATAAATATGATGGTGGAATAGATGGTATATTAGGCATACTATTAATTATTTGTGTTGGGTCGTGTGGATGCAACGGCCTACCAACTTGATTTATATTACCGAGTCCGTTGTTGTCGATGACTTGTTTCTGGATTAATAGATTATTTAACTTTGATTTGAGGTCTTGTTGTTCTCGAAGCTTCTCAACTTGTTCTTTTAACTTATCTGCTTCGTCTTTTTTTTGTAGCTGTTTTCTCTTCCTCAGTGCTTCCTCCAGGGGGGTTCCCTTTGAATTCAAACTCTCTGCTGCTTCAGTAACATCAGCTTTTAGTACTCTCGGGGAGTAAACATCACCTACCTTCATCAATGGTCCTTTTTGTTTCTTATAAACGTCTTCTACCACTAGATCAGCACCTGAGGTCCCTGGATGTGCATTGCTTTTATACATTAGTTGTGTTGTGTTGTTCTGCTTGTCGTTTACTTATTTATTTATTTTATTTTCTTCTTTTTTTTTTTTTTTTTTTTTGTTCTCCCAATACAAAAAAAAAAAAAAAAAAAAAAAAAGAAAATGTTTGATGGTCACACTGCCGTTATTTGTTTATCTTTTTCTGTAATGAAAAAAAAAAATAAAATAAATGATAAATCCCAAAAATATTAATGTTTTTTTTTTGAATCCGAGAGCAAGAAGTGGATTGCTTATATTAACATAGAGAAATAACAACCACCGACAAAAGTCACAAACCGATGAGTACATGCCTTATGTTTGTGGTTTTACAAAATGGTGCCATCTCCTGTCTTCTATGTTTGTTGCGGCGCATAACATGTCACCAAACATTAATTATTATTACCTTCTTTTTTTTTTTTTTCTTCTTTTCCCTTCGTGTTTTTGTAAAATAAAATCGTAAGAAGGAATGCATCCCGTAATTAAAATTATAAAAAAAAACAAAAGACTGCAGTTCAGTACAATTTTGTCTTTTTTTGTTCACATTTCATTTTTTTTTTTACTCAAAAAAAAAAAAAAAAAAAAAAAAAAAAAATAGAAAGAGAGGGAAGGAACTTACATCTCAGCAGAGTTTTATCACTACAGCCACTCGAATTTTATAGCATTTGATGCAGACTTTTTTTTATAGAAATGGTTTTTTTTCTTTCTTCCTGAAGAATCAAGATAGGAACAGAGGGAAACAAAGATTACTATAATGCGATGGGTCTACACGAGGAACCATCGTTATAGGAGGAAGGGGTGATAAGACAATCACGACCTCATCCCTAATCGTATAAACAACAGCCTCGTGCTTATTCCCAGTTAATAGTATATTATCCTCCGCTGATATAGAGCAAAAAAACAAAAATAACAAGTCCCTCAGAAGTGCATCAAGCCTTTGTGTGTAAATCACATACGTCTTTTCACTGTCTGGTTTAAAAAGCAACAAAAAAAAAAAGATCAAAAAATAGGAAGGAAGAACCAAAAAGAAAAAAATCAGAACTCAATTTCAACGATTCTACTCAAAAAGATATCTCCATAGCGAATCTCAGAAGTGAATAAAAAAACTCACTTTCCAAAAAATCGAATGGTTTTCCTCTTCCCAGTA
Source organism: Flectonema sp. DT1601 (assembly GCA_964019425.1). Classification (NCBI taxonomy): domain Eukaryota; phylum Euglenozoa; class Diplonemea; order Diplonemida; family Diplonemidae; genus Flectonema; species Flectonema sp. DT1601. Next base: position 1,169,924 of record OZ025802.1, on the reverse strand, counting down.
GATGACTTCGCTCTGTTTTTCTTTAAGCAACAACAAGTATGGTGACAGATAAGAAGTACACCACATTACAAAGTATGCATCGCTGATAACAGCAAACTACAGAGCATCGAGTTACTCTAATAGAGCTACGAGGGCAACAGGTAACGTAAGTAGACCTCAATCTTGTTGGGATTGTTAGCGGGACAAGTAGGGAGTAATAATTTAACAAGTATATAAAAGTATAACGTAGCAAGCCTTAAGATAAAAAAGGATTACCGCTACAAAAAAGAAAAAAAGGGAACGGAAGAAAATAATATGTTTTCGTTTGAAATTCAGAACAACACACATTACTGGCATAATATAAAAAACGGATATCGGTTCCCCCAATGAAAGAAGACATCTCTCTTGATACGGCCGGGGCGGTATCATCTAAGATTTGTTCAACGGGGAAACACTAATAAAATTATATCAAAAAAAAGAATCCTCAATCAGGGAACTGAAATATTTGAATATACTTATGAACAAAACCCAACAATCTCAATAAATGTTTCTAACTTAACTTACAACAGGAGGAGGCATAGGTACTTCTTTGATAGAAGGATACATAAAGTCTCCAGATTCACCTTTTCCAAGAGATGACACAACAGATACTCTACACAGTGATGTTTGTTTTGAAGGAGATGATGCAGAATGACCAGAAGAGAGTTTCCAAACACACAACCCAATCAATGAAATAACAATAACTCCAATAGATGATCCAATCACAATCCAAATCCATTCGAGAGATGACGACTTCTCACTGTTACAAATTACTTTACAGAATCTTTCCTGACAACACAACGGGTTTGAAAGTCTAATGCAGTTTCCTAAATTATAATCATTTTCATCACAGGGTCTTTCTGATACTTCCATTCCAACAGGACAGTCAATACTAAATGCTAAACAACGTACATCACCACACCTCTCTACAGCATCTACACAGTTGTACTGCGTCTCATCTTCAACACAGAAGTCTGAAGAACGACACGGCTGAGTTGCACAACCAGCAGTCGATTTCATCCAACGAGTCTTCTTAGGTTCTCTACAAAAGACTTCTTCACAACACATCTGTTCTCTGTAGCAACCAGTCTCACCTTGTTGACAAGGAGTGTTAGAAGTAATGTCAGAGTCTTTACACGATGGCAAAGCTTCACAACAATTAGTTGGTTTACTGGTGCATACAAAAGAACTTGTGAGGCTTTCAGGTCCTCCGCTGCAAACAAAACCATCCGGACAAGGCTTTGAAGCACAATTGTCAAAAACTGCCGGTTTAGCAGACTCAGTAATACAGAATACTTCATTACAGCAGATGGAGTTTCTGTAACAACTTTTTGATAACAGTTCCGCCTGAGTACATGGACTCTCTCGCATGCTTTCGTCAGCACCGCAGGTTGCGAAAGCTTCACAACATGCGCCCAGTTGACTTCTTTTTGTACAAGTGGCTTCACCGTCGGTAACTCTGCATAATTCATCTGTTGAACATGGTCCGACAGCACACGGGTCATCTGATACCATCTTTTCAACTGATCCAGCGACACACATGAACTGTCCAAGTAGTCCGTTATCAATACATTCTTGAGATCCACATGGAGGGTTACTCATACTACAAATACCAACAGGAAGCTTACAATTATTATTACACTCCTTTTGCATCTTCCAACCGACATTCTTAGACACGCAGTAGTCTACTTGTTCTTTCATTGAGCACATCTTAGAAGCATCTTGTGGATTGGATGGAGACTGAACAGGAATCCTGTTGTTGTTGTTGTTGTTGTTTGTTGTTGTTATTTTAAAAGTGTAATAAGGATAGACGAGGTACTACTGATAATCCATCGCTTCCTTGTAATGTATCGTACTCAACGTCAATTAAAAGTTTTACAAACACTACGACAAGGGAATAGTTTATTAAAAGGAACGCATACTTCTTGCAGCTAATGGATGAGCAACACATGCGTTCCCAGAGGCACTCACCTGAGTCATAGTCGTCTTCAGAACATGAAGAGCTTAATTCATAGCCTTCTTTACAAACTGCAACAGCAAGACAGCAAATTCTACTATCACAAATAAGCTTTGGTTCACAACGGAGAGGGTTAGTACAATGATCATCATTCTTTGTACAAACAGTTCCATCAACACAGATCTTTCCTCCACAGGTTTCTTTCTGTTGACAAACATGTACTGGAGGACATGGCATAGCTGGACAAGCATTCGGAACAGCAACACATTCTTCATCAGAGGTACACATGTTGTTACAATTATTAGTTTCAGCAGTCGGTTTCATCTCATGAGTTTTATTAGGTTTTCTACAAAAGACTTCTTCACAACACATCTGTTCTCTGTAGCAACCAGTCTCACCTTGTTGACAAGGAGTGTTAGAAGTAATGTCAGAGTCTTTACACGATGGCAAAGCTTCACAACAATTAGTTGGTTTACTGGTGCATACAAAAGAACTTGTGAGGCTTTCAGGTCCTCCGCTGCAAACAAAACCATCCGGACAAGGCTTTGAAGCACAATTGTTAAAAACTGCGGGTTTAGCAGACTCAGTAATACAGAATACTTCATTACAGCAGATGGAGTTTCTATAACAACTTTTTGATAACAGTTCCGCCTGAGTACATGGACTCTCTCGCATGCTTTCGTCAGCACCGCAGGTTGCGAAAGCTTCACAACATGCGCCCAGTTGACTTCTTTTTGTACAAGTGGCTTCACCGTCGGTAACTCTGCATAATTCATCTGTTGAACATGGTCCGACAGCACACGGGTCATCTGATACCATCTTTTCAACTGATCCAGCGACACACATGAACTGTCCAAGTAGTCCGTTATCAATACATTCTTGAGATCCACATGGCGGGTTACTCATACTACAAATACCAACAGGAAGCTTACAATTATTATTACACTCCTTTTGTATCTTCCAACCGACATTCTTAGACACGCAGTAGTCAACTTGTTCTTTCATTGAGCACATCTTAGAAGCATCTTGTGGATTGGATGGAGACTGCACAGGAATCCTGTTGTTGTTGTTGTTGTTGTTTTAAAAGTGTAATAAGGATAGACGAGGTACTACTGATAATCCATCGCTTCCTTGTAATGTATCGTACTCAACGTCAATTAAAAGTTTTACAAACACTACGACAAGGGAATAGTTTATTAAAAGGAACGCATACTTCTTGCAGCTAATGGATGAGCAACACATGCGTTCCCAGAGGCACTCACCTGAGTCATAGTCGTCTTCAGAACATGAAGAGCTTAATTCATAGCCTTCTTTACAAACTGCAACAGCAAGACAGCAAATTCTACTATCACAAATAAGCTTTGGTTCACAACGGAGAGGGTTAGTACAATGATCATCATTCTTTGTACAAACAGTTCCATCAACACAGATCTTTCCTCCACAGGTTTCTTTCTGTTGACAAACATGTACTGGAGGACATGGCATAGCTGGACAAGCATTCGGAACAGCAACACATTCTTCATCAGAGGTACACATGTTGTTACAATTATTAGTTTCAGCGGTTGGAGGAGCTGAATAGGTCACTTCTTCACAGACGTTTTGAACAGGACACGGAGCTGCAAAGCAAGGTACCGCTTTTTCAGAACAGAAACTTGGATACTTACATATTTCATTTGCGCATCGTGCTTGTTCCTCAGGTACACATTCCGGAACTGGATGGCATGGGGTGGTTAAACATTGAACTTCAACTGACTTACAAACCTCTCCAGTTTGACACTCCGCTCCGCCGCAGTATTTCATTTCGGAAATCGGTTTACAAATAAAGTTCACGCAATCCAATTCATTTTCGCATTTAATATCGAGCTCCTCACAAAGGTATCCCTCTTTACATAATACTGCAGCACACGCTGACTGACCAACTGCCGTTGATAATAAACTGACCAACACCACAGAAAATAACATTACTTTCATATTTTAGTAGCGACTATTTATCGCTATTCGAGCACTAGGCTGGAGGGAGGGAAGTAATAAATAAGACTACTAAGTTGATGAGAATAAGAAGGAAAAACATAATTAAAACAACAACCGAAAGCCTTGAATTAATAAGAATATAACGTAGTAATCTATAAAAGTGTAACTATCGACGTGTGTTGTGAAGTTTGTTTTAACTCAACTCACGGATGAGGATGTTTATAATTAGTGCTGCTCTCAAATGCACTACGAGAACGTGCACCGGCATAGGGATGCTGCAACCTCCATGAGAGTCCTGGTATGATATTCCCGTCTCCCATCTCACCCTCATCTTCTTCAGGGAGCGCTAACAATGTCAAGTCCGACTTACTGAAGAATCCCTTCTCAGCCGACTGCTCCTTCTTTTTCGGCATTGGTTTTTTATTTTTTTTTTTTTATATCTGTAGCAAACTAGGCAGAATTTATTATTATTATTTTCTTTTTTTCAAAAAGATTGTTGCGCATCTCGAATAAGTAATACACAAATAATAATTTCAAAGTTTGAGATGCATAGTTATGATTAATTATTATTATTAAGTTCCTCTACCCTTTTCAGATACTCGACGTGTTTATTTTGAAGTTTTTTAAACAAAGTCCCATGTGAAGGGTTATCCTTACTACCGCGAGTATCATACTTAGAACAACGAGAGAGCAACTCTACAAGTTGCTGCACATCACCAGCAGCCTCATAGACGTTGTACATTGCCATCCATAATAGAGGACTTTTCGTGCCGATATTTAGTTGTTTAATGAATTTGTTAGTAGCGTTGTCGACATACTGAATCTTCTTTGACTTCTCAATGTGTTTTGAACTCTGAATTGATTGACACATATGTAAATACGTTAGAGTCAAAGCAGTTGAGGGGATATCTGAAGCAGTCTTGTCGTACAGATCAAAGGCACTGAATGACATCTCAAATGATGAAAAGGCTCTCATCAGTACGATGTTGCTATCTTCACTAAGTTGTAGTGTTGTATCTTTAGTAGTGAACTGTCTTACCAATGACAGTAAATCATTTACTACACTCTCTTGATGTTGTAATAGAAAATCATAATCCTTAGAACACGACTCCACCAAAGCATGCAGCGTCGGCTGCGTTGCGAAAACATAGCAATCAGCCATGTCTTGGAGCGTTTCTTCAAAGTTTTTCCAATTCGGTTCCATGACCCTAATCATGTGAGTGTATGTGTTTTCAGTCTTGGCAACACAATTACTGTTTATGATTGATATTACCTGGTCAACTTTTTCACGATCACCCCTGTTTGAGTGATACTGTAATATCGAATTATACGTTTGAATATTTGGTTGATATCCAAGTCTGTGGAGTTGCTTAACAGCAGTTTCAAAATGAACATCATCATCCCCTCTAGAAAACGATTCTGCTTTGATATAAGTATTCAAGATCGGTAGTGTTATTATATTCTCATTCACAGTTGACAGTAACTTTCTTATTTGCCTTATTCTGTTTTTTTCTAACAGTTTTTCAATACTAAATTCCAAACTTTTGTGTCCCAAGACACCCGACTTCTCCAATTCATACACGTCAGCTAACATCTTAGCGTGTTTATCTCCTGAAATTATATTTTTCCATTTCCTTCCAAGTTCCTGAACTGCTTGCTTGTCAGTTTTTATATTTCGCAGTTCAGTTTTTGTCACTGATTTCCGTGGAGGACCGTTTATAGCATTTCGGATCTCTGAGCAAAACCCTTTTCGCATTCTCTACCATTGTTTTTACTGTTTTTTTTTTTTTTTTTTAAAATAATTGTGGGAAGTTTGTTTATTGCAAAAAAAGAAAATAACATCATTGCTCCGCTGTTTCATTTACGTGTGTAGAATATCTGTTTGAAAAAACTACATAGAACAAAAAAAAAGGTCATCATACGCAAAAGAACAATCCACTAGTGAAGCGCAATAAGACGAAAAAAGAATAGAATGGAAAAAAAAAAAGGTTGTTAAGGAAAAAAAAAAAAAAAAAAAAAAAAAAAAAAGAGATTTAAAGCTGTTGTCAGCTGAGCACGATCATGCAATGCTCGTTAATGAAAACGAGGCACGTATCCGCCAAGAAACTTTTTTTTAATTTTTTTTCTTTTTCCCTCTCTTTTTTAACAGAGTGGGTAGCTCGTTCACGATTTTGCAGAATCATAACAAAACAAAACAAATTTAAATAGCCTCTTTATCGTTCGTTGTTTCTTTTTTTTTTTTCTTTTCTTTTCTTGTTTCCTTAGGTATGTTTGCAGGTGTTGTCTTCTATTGGTGGTCTTATGGGGCTCTTACCGCCATGAGAGAGCACAAGTCGATACAACGGGTTGTAACCTTTAATAGTCCAACAGCTCTCTTTAGACTTTCCTGGGCAAATGACTACCAAGAATATAACAGAAAAAGCTGCGTGTGAAATACTATAAAAAGATTTAAGAAAAAAAAAGAGATTTTCAGCACGCGTTTTTAGTCGGACATAAACTTGATAAAACGTGCAAACTTTTCCCTCTCTGAGCACCCCTCCTAAAAAAACTAGGGGGTTAACTGTTCGGGTTTGTACGTAAAATACAAATGTATTGTATCATAAATAACATAACATAATTTAACATTAGTTCTGAGATGCAGTGACTAAAGGTAATGTTAGTGTAGGTATACACTCTGCGATTGACGTAAATACTTTACATTATAATAAATGTTTCTAACTTAGCTGCATACATGTCTCTTTTTCCGTGTTGTCATTCAGTACAGTACGGAATCGAGTTATTCAATTTTGAATTAATCGTGAGCCCTGGGAAACCAAAACCAGGGTATAATGTAATACGGCAGAGTGTAGGCTTCACCTACAAATTACTTGCTTAAAATCAACAATTCTTTGAAAAAAATATGTTAGCAAAAATTGCTAGTTCGTAGCACACTACTAGCGGAACACTCACCTTAAATAAATTATGGTAGGGTTATCCAGAATTCAGTTAAAAAACTTGAGGGGGTTGCATAATCCAAAAATGAGCGGGTGAGGGAAAAAAACAAAAAAAAAAAAAAAAAAAAAAAAAAAAAAAAAAAAAATTCAAAGACAGTCCAACTACAAAATACCTCTATTCCATTGAATTAGCGGGGAGTAGTAACTTTATTCTTTTTTTTTTTTTTTTTTCCCCCTTTACTGGTGTAACAGACGGTGTATAAAATAAGTGGAGAAATGAAAGATAACTAGAGTTTGCTATGAAATCCACCTACGAAGAAATACATGAAAAGTCAAACAGAGATATGCCCCTGTAGTTAAACCATCCACTGATAATGTTTGCTCTTTTATTCTTCTTTTTCTTTTTTATTCGATGCGTTCATACACAATGTAGAAAGGCAGTTGTCAAATAAAACAAAAAAAAATCTGAAGATGCTAAGGAAGAACCCCTTTTTGTCAACAGAAAGAAAAACACCACCTTTCTTGTGCATATAAAAAAAAAAAAAAAACCCCCCATTTAGATGCAGTCTTGTATTTTGAAGATATCAGACAGTAACAATGAACCGAAATGGGGAAAAATAGGTAAAACATTTGATCATTATAAATAAACTGAATAGGTTTTTTTCTCCGACTTTGTCGGGCAAAAAAAAAAAAAAAAAAAAAAAAAGTTTATCATCATTGCGACGGAAGTGGATGTTCCTCTCTAAGCAACAAGATTTCCTCTTCCGTAGTTGTAGAGGATTCTAAGAAAAAGGAAAGAACTCCAGTGACTAACCACAACAAGCAACGCATGCTACAACAGTAAGATGATCAAATTATTAAACAAAAAAAAAACAATACACACACGCTTTACTATCGTCCAATTAAAAAAAAAAAAAAAAAAATCGATCTATTTATTATTATTTTTCGACCTTCCATTTATACATATTTATAATCGCAAGCATCTGTTTTTTTTAAAAAAGAAAAAGTCCGGGAGTAAATCCCTCATAAGACCAATATAAGAATCGGACAGCTGCTGTTTGCTTTTATTTTTTATTTTATCTTCCTTTTTGATTGAACGTAGTGTAAAAAAAAAAAAAAAAAAAAAAAACAATCACCACGTATATCGAATCTGAATACAGCAATAACAATTATTCACAAAATATGAATGACTCGACAGTGGATCGGCATAATTACAACGACGTACGATTACAAAAAGTAAACCGTAACTTCAAATAGATTTAGCCAAACACAAAACAAATTCCTCGAGTAAACGGGAAATTTGCAGGGGGCGATCAGCAAAGTAGAGTCATAGGTGGCACTAACAAAACAATACAAAAGGTCATTTGTGAATTTCATTTTTTGCCATTGTATACTAACATCAAATAAATAGGAAGTTAAGAACAAGATATAGAAGGATAACTACAAGTCCACTACAATACATAATTGCGCATCGCTGATAACAGCAAACTACGTAGCATCGGGGAAACCCCATAAAACTACAAAGTTGCAGCGGCGTAAGTAAAAGGTAGCTTTCATCGCCAGCTTTCTACCTAACGTAGACAGCAGTTAAATTAGAGATCACGGGAACATAGGGACCACCGTGATTAGCTGTAGTTTAATAGCTTTTAAAAAACAAACTGCTGCCTGACGGAATTAGAATGGTTAGTGCTCCCGTCGACCAAGGGGTCGATCGAAGCTTGTCATTCCGGGAAGCTCAGACCACTTGGTCTGCTTCTCTTAAATAAGATGTATGAATATGAGTTTATAATAATATAGTAAAGCTTGTCAGACATAAAAAAAATATATATAAAAAAACCAACTTTTCAGCGTGATTTAAAAAAAATTTGCATCTCTTTGCACAACGCAAAAATATTTTTTTCAAGTTAAAAGCTTATTCATAAGCTGATGTTACGCAGGCAATGAATTCTGCAAAAATATTTTTAAAAAAAAAAAAATTTAAAAAAAGGGTGGGAAACTTTCCTCTCTCTCTCTTTTTTTTTTTTTTTTTTTCCTCTTTGAAAAGAAAAGTGTGGTTTTCCAAAATGAAAGGATTCAATTGATAAGTAAATTAATAAACATTCGTTCCTTATCAATTTCTATAACGGATGATTCCCCCCTCTTCTAGTTGGATCAGGGATCACCATTTACTTACTGAAAGGGTAGTAGTCAGATTTTTTGATTTTTTTTAAAAATCCAACAATAAGAAAGCAACAAACCAAAAAAAAAAAAAAAAACCAAAAAGTAAATATGAACCAAAACATAAAGAAAGGTAATGGACGACTACTACGGGAATAATATATTTTTTTTTCTTTTCAAAAAACTTTCTCTCTGTTTGTGCGGAAAAACCCATCTATTTTATATACTTAGGATTTACCACACAAGACAACTACACTATGATGAATAAACAAAAAAAAGTCACTCAGATTAGCCTTACATTTCGTTGAATGCAGACAAGATCCTGTCGCACGGGGGAAACAAATCATGACCATAAGAAATAACGGCTTTTAATCTGAATGGTTTCTTCTCCGACTACGTCGGTACAAAAAAAAGAAAAAAAAAAGAAAAAAACCATTTATTTTTTAATCGCAGACAGTACTACTGAGCCGCACAGGGAAAAATAGATAACATTTTGATAATAATAAATAAACGGCTCTTTAAATCTGAACAGGTTTTAAAAAAGAATTGGCTTTATCTTCAACTATACAGAAAATAATGATCAACTGTGATTTTTTGTTTGTGCACGAAACCGTGAACCGACTTAAACTGATAAAGCTAAAGGAGGTACGTGTGCTGGCCAACATTCTTTTTCGTTCTTACAATACTTGTTAAATGCAAAAAAAAAAATTCTCCGATCTTCATCGGTGCAAAAAAGAATTAAAATAAATCGGTGAAATTGCATCACTTTTGTGTCGACTTTGGGAAACATTTTCGAATATAGTCGGAAGAAACTTTATTTCAGGTGTATTCATCAAAACATACGAAATCTTTTTTTTTTTCTTTATTTTTTTTTTCCGATTCATTACAGATAGCCGTAATTTCTCTGAGTAGGGTGCAATCGCAAATACAGCATACGTTCTGGGAGGGCTTTTTTATTTACTTATAGTTATTTATAAACTCACACACCTGCATTCATGATTTAACGTGAAGCACTTAAGGGAAATGAATGAAAGAAAAAAGAAAAAAAAAATTTAATAATAAAAATTGAAGTAGCTATGAGCAGCTTCAAGTAAGGCTTAACATTTATTGTACGACATGTCTTCCCGAGACCCTGGAAATGCTAAATTAGCACTTCTAGAATGTTGTAGTTGATGTGCTTGTTTTATAATGTGATTCCAGTCCTGTTTTTTTTTTTTTTTTTTTTGTTGGTTTATTAAAAACAATAATAAACGATATCAACATACTCCAGCAGTCTTTGATCTGGCAAAAGACGTGTTATAACTACTGTCAATAGTACAGTTGACAGGTTTTACCTTCAACATCGTTCCATCAGTTAAACGAACTCTGACTCTTCCGTCTTCCAATTGCTTGGTAACAACGGCTCTAAAACCATTTCTGTTTTTAATACCAGCGAGGGTGATGGTTGTTCCAACTGTTAGGTTTTGTGTTGGTGTCAGCACACCAAGTTTATCAGCTCTATCAAGGAACGAATATAAATCGTCCAATTCTTGTGTTTCATCCATCGCTAGTGACTCCTCAGTCGGTTGACTTGATACACGTTCCAGTTCTATTTCTTGGCATAAAGTATCAGTAGTTTCAGTTAGCTGTTTATGGTCTTCTTCATATGCATCTTTAAGTCGTTTTGTACGACCAGTACAGAGATCATGAATTGTTCTTATGACTTCATAAACAGTCTTTATTATCATCAACCACATCGCTCCTTCGAGGAATTGTCCTGCGATTGTAAACCCTGGATGTCTGTCTTCACCCGAAAAGAATCCAATCGCTAAAAATATCATTGCGATCATTTGAAATAACGCTTCCAAAGACATACAAATAGCTTCGAAAGGAGTACTAAAAGGAAACGTAAAAGTTATCGCAACCCAATAAAAAAATAGTATCCCCGCCATAAATAACGCATTGATTCCACACTCGTCGTTGCTGTCCATGTTTCTTACCGCGAATGCAGTTAAAGGAAGCATGTGACCCAGTTCTAAAACCATGAACCATTTGTATTTTGGTTTCCAGCAGTCAAATATTTCACCCCACCGCTCTACGAAACAGCTGCTGGTTGAAGCCCACGTTCCCAATCCATAAAACAATTTGTGTAAAATAGTGCATCGACTCGGTGGATGCTCGTCTGGTACATACGTAGCCTGAAATCTATCACCCGATGTTAAGTACACAACAAAAACTAAGAATGCTATCAGAACTGAAAGACCAAAACAACCAGCAACAACTCCAGCTGCTGTTTCTGCCACTGCAATAAGCTTGATAGCAGCAAAAGCATTTCCTTGAAATAGAAATGATGCGGGTAGGAATATTAAAGATGGAAACCTCGCAGCTCCCATTGAGTGAACCCATTTAGAAGCAAGTGGATCTGATACGACACTCGGGCTGCATGAGAAATAGAAAAGCGCTGCTACAGCAGCGTGAACAGCTACGAATGATAAAGTTAATAATCCATTGAATATGAGAGCACCTACATGAATTGATCCTCCGACCTTTAAACCAATTGGATGCATAGTCCAATCCATAAGTTCTTCTACTGTTCCATTACCTCGTTGTTTGCAGTTCAGTCCAAGTAATAAAGCTGATTTAGCCGCACCAGGTGATAGAGCAAGTGATTTTGCAACAGTTGTCACCTCTCCTACCTGGGGGATTTGCTCTCTGCTTTGTATCGTGAGAGTGATATTCTTGTCTCCTGTGACCTCAGTGCTGGTGGTCAATAAGTTTTCAAATTTTAGATTGACTTGTTCATCTCCTGATGGCCAATAATCTTTAAAAGGACCAACTTTCACTTTAAGTTGTCTATCATTTAGTAACTCTGCTACGAAGAAATCACTTCTGTGTTCTTCCATAGCCCAGTTAAAACCGTTATCGATTGCAACGTCTGCCTGCCATTCCATTTGATCAATCATTTCAGAACGGAACTTACCCTCTGTGTGTGAACAAGTTTAGTTTTAGTTGATTGGGTTTTATACAATACCAATAACAGCAAAACTTACATACCTTTTGACGTCACACTCACCGTGCAGATAATACCAACATTCGCTAAGACTTCAGCTTTGATGTTCCTTTCACAAACTGCTTCGATCGATAGAGACGGAGGAATCTGTTTGTAATAACAAATAAAGTTAAGCTTCATTTTAGAGTAGGTGGATTACTCATATTTTAGTATAAGTATCCAGAAGTTTTTTTATTAGGGAAGGGGGGACTTGGATAAATAAATCAAGGGGGGACCTTTGATACGATACGAAAAGATTTATCTGGGAAGAATACTGCAGGTCTTTGCACAAAAAAATAAAAATACTGTCACCATGGGGGGGCAATAAAGAGTGAACAACAACAAACCAAAGAAAACGTTCTACTACTTGTAATCGAGCCGGTAAGAGTAGCTGTTTCAGTTACTGTTTCATTTTGAGTAGCTGTTAACGTCGGAAAAGCCACGGCTGCAACAACAGTAGAAGAAGCAGATGGAGTGAACGATAATAAGGTAAGGGTACCCAAAGTTGGTGTTGGAAGCTGCATTGTTGACGAAGGGAGTACCGACAGAGTCGGCGTCACCACTACTGTCTCTGTCGCAAGTGTTTTCGTATTACTCGGGACACTGACCAATGTTAAGGTATTTGATTTAATAGTCTCCGTCTTGGATTCTATTTGAATGGTAGCTGTTGCTGTCGGTAATTCCTCTGTTGGAGTATCCGGAAGAATAGTCATCGATAACGACTTCGTCAAAGATGGAGGAATTAACGAAACAGTTCCAGTTCGAGTCTTGGTCGCAGTCGGCAACGGATCTGTTTTCGACGAAGAAACAGATTTTGAAAAAGTTTTTGTTCCAGTCGGAGGAATAATATCAGTCATGGTAATTGTAGCTGTTGGACTAGTATCACACATTGGACATACTCCGTTAGATGGCATAGTGTTTGATAATGGAGTATACTTTCCTTGGCAACACGCTGCACTTCTCACCTCGTCAGGTGTTAATACTTTTCTGTATATTCTGACATCATCAATAACACCGTTAAAGGCATGCTCTGTAAATATTGGATTAGGTTTCCACCCTCCGATGTATACTTGTTCTGTACCAACAGTAAAGGTGGTACACGTTGGTGCTGAAACATCTGGTGTAGTCGGAAGTCCAGTATTGTGATCAGCGACGTATAGAGAAACACTTGTGGTACCTCCGAAGTCGAATGAACAAGAAAGAAAAGTCCAGATACCAATAACCAAAGAGTTCATAGATGATACTTTACATCCGTTGGCAAAACAAGTAGGAAATCCTCCTTCTATTGACATTCCTGCTATTGGAGCGTAAGTAGCTCGGGACATTTGTATTATATACTCAGGGTCTTGCATTCCGCTTGACTCTTTCTTAAACCATGCAGACATAGATAGTTGACCTGCTGAATTCCATATTTGAGTTGGGGGAACAAAATATGGCACCGCAGTCCCCATATCTGCATTTTGGTTCATTACAGTACTATCATCTACTCGGACACCCTTACCGTGAACAGCAGTGTCAGTGACTACAGTAATGCCATTGCTGTTTTCAAAGTAGTGTCCAAGTGCAGAGTCTCCGACTTCTGGACCATCGAACTTTAAGTGATAGCACAACTCGTCTTTTCCGCATATGAGGGAAGGCTCGTCAGTGCACACACAGATGTAAGAACCACCACAAGCAGCACCTGCACCAGGATTCACGTTCATCACTGCTATTTTACGTATCGGGTCCAATAAGCAACCGTGAGGATTAAGCATTTCATTAACAAAAGTAATCGGCGTCTGTGCTGTTGCTGCTAGTGTTCCTGCTGCTCGAATACATTGTTCTTCATTATAGACATGGTTCGCACCGGCGTCTACACACTGACCTGTTGTAGCCAACTTGAACCTACCGGCAACGACTGTTGCCATAAGGAGTACCAACAATAATCTCATCACGTCCTCGCTTTTACGCTGACAACATTGAAATTAGTGATTGTACCTGTTTGGTAAGTTATTATTAGGGGGGGAAATTAAAATAACATCAACTAATCTTATTCCATTCCCTTGATGTTCATATTATGACTGAATGCTGTAACAAAAATAGTAACACTCTGTAATGAATGGTGATGGCTTTAATACACTATCTCGGAAGAGTAACATAGCATTCCTGGAAAGTCATGCTTACGGTAGACTGAGTTTCTTATAAATATCTCTCGACTCTCACAACTGGTAGATCTCAGGGGAGCCGCGGCGCTTATACGAGGCGAGAAAGACCGCTTGTGTAGAATTTCAATTTAAAAAAAAAAAAAAAAAATTAAAATTAAAATTAAAAAAAAGTGGGATTACGCTCATGTACAAAAAAAAATATAACTATTGACCTAATGAAATCAGATAGCCTGACTTTGAATTTATTTTACGATAGGAGGCTTCGAAAGAAAACTTACCCTGACGCTCCAGGAGTCATCTTGCATCCTTGGCTGCTTCGGTGAACTCTGCTGCTCCACAGGCAGGGCAGCTCTGGCTTCCTAAAATAAAAAAATAAAAATAATTTTTTATTATCCCCTCCCCTTTTTTTTTTTTTTTGGTATTCAAAAAATAAAATAAAAAGTAATAATAATCAAAAATGGAAATTTAGTATGGCAAAAGAGAGACGGAAAAAAAAAAAAAAAAAAAAAAACGCGGGGAAGTATTTTTTGCGCTTGTATTTGAGAAAACTCAAAAATGCTGCAACCCATTAGTTATTAGAACATGAGTTTATTATAAGATAGTGCACTAAATTAAAATATAAAAAAAAATAAAAATAAAAATTATAAACACAATTGTTCTGCTGTTCCATAAAACACATGTGGAATACGTAGTTTCAGGAGCCACTACTTGTCCTTCTTAGGCCTTAGTCAGTAAGTTCTGGGGACTTCATTCCCACAGTGAGAGGGGGGATTTATTACGATACGAAAGGATCAATCTGGGAAGAATACTGCGAGTCTTTTCACAAAAATAAAAACAATAAAAGTACTGTCACCATGAAACAGGAGGCATTGTAACATTTGCCTGATTTCTTTAGTGGAGGCCACGTGAACGTAGTTGAGCACCTCTTGCCTACGCTACCGTAACAGTGAAAAACAGCTGTAAATTAGTTTTTTTTCCAGTGAGAGGGGGGGATCTTCATTCTTTCAAGTGCAGTTACCAAGCAATCACATGGGTCGACAAATATTGCGCATTTTTTCTCCCGCAGGAACATTAAAAATTAGGAAAACGTCTTTCAGAGAAAGATGTCAATTAGAATGACGTAAGGCAAAACGAAAAAAAAAAAAAAAAAAAAGTGAAACCGTCACTGTACCAAGCTATGTTTTTCCCCACTCATTATTTCATCACTAATATCCATAAGAGGTGTGAAGTGTTAAACAACTCTAAACTGATAAGGGTGACAAGAAACATAAAAATGAAAAAAACAGGTGTGTAAATAAAAATAAAATAAACAACACGTTTTTTTTTTTTTTTTTTTTTTTATCTGCAACCAGTTGCAGTTGCAGTGCGAGTTTCTTCTGCCACTTCAATGAGCAAGTCGAGTCCCTTGTATTCTCCTTCTTCTTCTTCAGAACCTATGCTTGCGACACTGTTTCGTCTACGTACTGGTGTAAGGCGTACGCCTGGGCTTCGAGGGGAAATGTCGCCTGAGATTTTGTTACTTTTAACGGGAAGTGTAATGTCGTCGTCAAACCCAAAGTCTGTTTTCGTATTAGCTGGACTGAACAACCCATGTTCAAAATGTGTTGGAGAAAAACATTCGTTGTCAGGTCTACCATCCTTCTTATCATGTGGAAGCTGAACACTTAGAGAACGAGTAAATTTCTTAACAACTGGAGATGTAGATCGTCTTTGCATTGCTGCTGCCTTTGTTAACATAGATGGCATTGGTTGAGGTACGTATGACATCCCTTTTTGCTGTAATTCATTAACATACTTTACAAAGAGAGGTAAATACTCAGCCTTTACTGGAATGTTACGACCATCAGGTATTAAGTTAATAATTCGACCATCGTATGGAGCACACCACATTACTTCTAATTCAGTGAGGTCAGAACCACCCAACATACCAGCAAATTGCGGGAAATCGTTTAATGATTTCGGAGAGAGCGGTGAGGTCGGCGCTGTTCTTTTATATCTCAGTTGAGAATTTCTCTCTGCAGCAGAGTTATTCACGATGGTGCTTTCTTCAACTGGCTCAGGTGGTTGTAATTTTGTCATTATGGAAGCTTCCGCATCGATACCACATTTGTCAGCAAGTCTTATTGTGTACGCTAGAACTTCAGCAATCTCATTAGCTAGAGTTGATTTTTCACTTTCATTCCATCCTTTTAAACCGACTGACACTTGAGTATTCAATTGAATTGTTTTCGATAAATTGCTAACTTCTTTTTGAAGTGCTAACATAAGATTTCTTGGAGTATGATGCTTTCCCCAACCTCTGTCATTCGCAATAGTTCCCAAATCACGTCGAATACTCTCAAGCGTGGCCTGACCTCGCCATCGACTCATTGTAACTAAACTTAACTGTGTTGAGATAATAAATATAACATATCAATATATTTTCAATCATAAGTAAGGAAGTAGTACAACCTAACATGTGGTTGGGTCTCTTCGCATCCCTCAAAAGGGAATAATATAATAAATATGTTCTTTTGATAAAGTAGGTTCAACAACAATAAAACAATGATTAAGTCTACATCTCTATGTCACCATCTTCGTTTCTGTTTACGGATGCTGAGAGACTTGGAGTCCATCCTTTCTTCCATGAGATCTCAATCTTTCTGTCGTAGTACGTGTCTCTATCGTTGTTCCACACTACAACAGACTTTGTTCCTCTCTTGAATCTGGCAGTTCCATTGATTTCCTGAGTGCGAACCATCTCTGGTGGTGGAAGAGGGTACGGAGATCTATCAACCTTCAGAGAAGAACCAAGATAAGCTTCTCCAGAAAGAATGTTATCAGTCGATGGCCCAATGTACTCAGGGCGATATTCCCAGAACGCTGATTCAGGTAGGGCAGTATAAAAGTTTTCGTTTACAGTAAAACACATAAAAGGTTCAATAAAAGTTGCAAATATCGTTCTTACAAAAGAATTGACATCCTCATCATCAGAATCGCCTTCCTTTATTACGACTGGTGGTGCCGGGGGTTCCGGAAATGGACCTGTTGTACTCGCTAAGAATTCCGGAGTGTCATTCTCACCCTCACCAGCTGCATCACAGTCGGCAAAACTGACATTGCCCGAAAGATCTCCACGAAGCGTATCATCAATCGCTTTACCGGGTCTGAAATTATTAACCACCGGTGAGCTCTTGAGGCAGTATTTCCTAGCTACTTGGCGGAGTGCTTTGAGAACGTGTTTTAGTGACTTCTTGTCGGGAATGTATCGCTCTCCGTCAACTCCAAAAAAAGTAAATCCATGTACATCCCTTCCAGCATATATTTTGCCGTATGCGTACCTAGGGGAAGTATTTGTTGCGATAACGATACTGGCAGCGGATCCGAAATATATGTGAGTTGTCGTTAATCTTAATGAAAGATCTTGGTATTGTTTAACGAATGTATTTTGATAGACTCGTGTCATTGGTCGTAGTAGACTTCTGTGGACTTTTTGTAACTTTATTCCAACCATTGCCCATTCACCAGCAAATGAGCTTGGACATCTCTCTGTTAAACCAGAATACGTCGCAATTAAATCTTTTTCTATTTTTAAAGTTTTTTTTCTTTGTACTAGTCGTTCTTTCATCTTCATCTGCTTATCGACCCTGAAAGACTCAGCTGACTTCATGTGTTCGTACCAGTCTCGAGAAGTCTTCAATATGTGTGTATGAGTCACGTGCTTTACATGTTTCAAAGGGATCGACATTTTTAATTAGTTTGAGGGTTTCCTCCTCCCCCCCTGAAAAAAAAATGAAAATTGAAAACTAATGATCACAGTTTGAACATAGTAGCGAGACCAAAAAGATCGTAGGGCCATGCGTTCACGCCGTTGATCGGTACTGAAGATAGGCAAGTAGATCTCCGCGTATCGAGAAAATGCTTTTTACTCTTATGCTCTGTAAGATTTTCAGCTTTGTTAATTTTCTTTTTCCGAAAAAAAAAAAAAAAAAAAAAACGAACACGGCCAAACCATCAAAGTGTAGAACCATCTGGCCCTCTGGTACAGGGAAGATCGGTACTGTACTCCAACAATTACGAAAAAAAAAAAAAAAGAGTTTCACATTTCGTAAAGGACATTACACAAAACTTTATAAAATTGGGTTCATTTTGATAATCGTCTGATGCAACTACGCGATTACATTATAGACAAAAATAAAAACAAAAGAAACACGAACCACCATGACAAATCCATTCACCTTTTTTTTTTTTTTAATCTATCGTTCAACGCAAAAAAACAAAAGTCTGAGCAAAAAACCATTCAGATACATCAAGCCTCATGCCAGATAACATGTGACCATAGGAAATAAACAGCTTTTTAAAGCTGAACAGTTTCAGTAAGAATCTTTCAATGCAAAAAAGCATTATTAACGTGATAAATACTGAAAACTGTGATTCAGCACGCAATACTGCCATCATGGAACTGTTATTGAATAACATCAACGTACGGAAAGTCTTTTTTCATGAAGTACTGCAGTTTGGAATCTATTCACCCAGTGATAATGCGTAGTTAGAGAGACTCACTCACCAGGTCCTAGAAGGACCTTTTCAAGTGAGTTTCTCACTGAAAAAAAAAAAAAAAAAAAAAAAGAATCCCAAATGATATAGGAAAAGGGGGGTATTTTTTCAATTTATTTTCATAGTAATTAATCATAGTAATATAAGTGACTATAAGAGTTATCAAGAAGAGAGGAGAAAAATAATTAAAAGCTTGGCATCTTTGGATGATGAACCTGGTTTTTTGTTTTATTTTTCTTCTTCAGTGATCACTATCAAAATAGGGGGGAAAGAGAAAAAAAAAAAAGTTCCGAACAATGAATCATAATTTTAAAGCTTGGCACGAACTGCAGCAGCAATTAGGCTTGCGAGTCTACAGAAACCAGGATTCGCAACATAGTAGGACATTTTCTTTAGGAGAGCTGATTCTGCCATGGATGGAGCTGCGGCTTTTGGATGATTGTCAGCGATGAAAGGAGATCTGAGAACTTGTTTACGTGGGAAGTCATACATCAAAGCATTGCTAATAATACCAATCCCTGATTGAACATCAGTTGGAGAGTGTTTTGGGTAAGCACCCCACATTCCAGTTGGGAATAAGGTCCCATTCCCACCCCATGAATTTACTGAAGTAGTACCCCACTCCATCGATTGAAGCCATTTGTCAAGAGCAGCGTTACCAATCTCTGTAGATGCTGATGGATGAACCATTACAGAGCAGCTAAGAGATCCAAATACGTTATTACTGTTGACGATTTCTGACGTCTTTTTCATGAAATCTTTAACTCCGGAAGCATCAATTTCCAAATCTACTAAAACTGGAGCAAAAGCCTCATTCTGAGTAGACCACGATCCCAAATCCGATTCATTCAACGACTTTATGATAACAGGTTTTAAGGCTCCCTTTGCTGAAGCAATTCTTTGAACTTGTTCAGCAGGGTATGCATTTACAGCCTGGTCAACTCTGTCTTGAGTACCGTTGTAAAAGATTGGATATCCTGCAGTGTTTGTTAATGCTGAAGTCAATGATTTCATGAACTCCTTTTTATGCTTCCATCCCTTTGAAGTAATTAGAAGTTGCGGTGAGGCACACACGGCGCTGGAATTCAAACATTTCCAACCCGCAAGAGCATTAGCGTGATGCGCAATCTGCTTATCACTCCAGTCGTCTGATGGCACTATAATGTAAGGGCTAACAGCTCCAAGCTCTGCTTCGATTGGTGTTGTGATTCGACGAGTAGTTTTTGATTTATCATCACCCCACACAATTTTATCAAAAGTAGCACATCCTCCAGTCATTAATATTTCTGTTAGGTCCTTTGATCTTACCAAGTAGTCAGCGTTAGGGATACCTGTTGTTGTTGTTATTTGTTGTTTTTGTTGTTGTTGTTGTAACAGTTCATTCCTATATAGAATAATATCATACCTGGTTCAACGATCGATAGGAACCCGTCTTTAATAAGTTTTTTGAATAACCTTTCAATAAAACTGTTCGAAACAGCGATATTGTTGTGACGAGCGTAGATGCAAACATTCGATTCAACGAACATTTTCGTAAAAATATCCATCGGAGCTTCATAATTCCCCGGTGAGAGAATAGCGCAGACTCCAGAACGCTCACGGCACTTTCCCTGGGTGTCGGGTTTTCCTGGTTCCAACCACAGTTCAGCTGTCATAGGAAGGAATACCTGTTCTATAAAGCTAAGTGGGTAGACCGTAACAACGGTTTGATCTCCGACTTTACGAACATTCTTTCCAGTTGGTGGAAGACCAGTTTTTGCCAAACTCTCATATGTTCGAATTAATCCATTCAAATGTAATCCAGTGAGACCTGGACCGATACCGTAACCATTTCCTTCTAAATGCGCTTCAGTATAACCTCTTGCTTTGTTGCATGCTGAACCCCAATCGTCAACCATTGTGTCTAATACTCTCCTAGCATCATACAAGTACTCTAATTTCTTTGAATCGCTGAGGGTTTTCCATTTGTTCGCATTTCCTTTCACGTTATCAATCTGCTCCTGAACGTGTGGGTTTGAGTCTCCCGTAGAATCTGGTCCGTGTGACATTCTTTATTTTTTTTTTTTAAAAAAACTTGTCTTTGGCTGTTGAAGAAAATATAACAAATATTAAGAGCAGTTGTAATGATGCGATGCTATCAAAGTATTTATATTCAGGCAACCGAGTACTAGTTAGGGATGGACCCTCAATGTTCCTCAATACAGTGTGGTGGTGGATACTCCCACTGGAGACATGTAACTGAGATAAGTCCTTGTATGATGATGATGATGTTGTTCACCTGTTATTAAAACAAAATAAATTTAAAGATCCCTTTTTTTTCTCTCTTTCTCTTCAGACTTTAGAAATGAATGCAGCCAATTATGATATTTCCCCTCCCGGTTGTTCACACGGCTGACTGCATTTAAAAAACTTATCCTCAAGTAGAACGGTGGATGAGGAGATAGATTATAATAATTTTGTAGGCCAGGATGCCCAAAAGGATTATATTTTGATAATAATTTTTTTTTTTTTCAAGAAACTAGTTTGTGATGTTTATCCTCCCGGTTATTCACACGTTTCAAAAAAAAAAAAAAAAAAAGAAAAAGTTAATCCAATTTTGGCTTATCAAACAAGCTCCAACCCAATAATATACAAAAGTCTTAAACTTTTAGTATGTATTTGTGATGGTCTAGCAGACGAGCTGTAAATAAAAGGGGACGGCGCTCAAAAAGAAAAAAAAGAAAAAAGAGTGATATTATTCCATCCCGGTTGTTCACACATTCTTTTTTTCTTTTGGCGCCTCTAAAAGTTAGTAAGTCGATAAGCAGAAATGCGGCGATCTAAGAGACCGCCAATTACTTATACAAGATTAATGTAATGCAAATAGAGAGGAATTGAAAAAGAGAGAGAAAAACACGGTAAAGTGTTGCGAAGTCAAAGAAGAAATGACTTCTTTTTTTTTTAAAAAAAAAACTCACACGCAAATCACGAAAAACTTATTTTTTTTTTAGTTTACGGCTTTTCCGACAAGGAATCCCACTAAGTAAGAAATACCTGCGGCAACAGCACCATTCATGACCATGTATAAGCCACATTTCAACCAGTGTTGTCTAGTAAGTTTTCCTCTGACTGCACCCAAAATGAATAGAGTTAAGGCAGTGGCACTGCAAGCGATAATAAAGATTTCAATGCTGTCTTTTTGAGGAAGGTATACAAATAATGGAACCATTCCAAAACAGATAAATGAGACAAACATTGCAACGGCGGATTTGAACGGAGCCCACTGGTCTTCAAGTTCTACTTGAATACCGAGTTCTTCAACCATCATTGTATCAACGAATAGATTCTTGTCTTTAGAAAGGATGGCAACTAATGTTTCGGAGTCTTCTTCAGAAATTCCACGTTCCATGTAGAGGTCAACCATCTCTTTCTTCTCAAGATCAGGTGCGTTCTCGAATTCCCATTCTTCACGCTCGCGTTCGCTCTTGGCAAAATCAAGTTCAGCTCTGCTTGATAAGAACTCACCAAATCCCATTGAAAATCCATCTGCAAAAAGATTAGCAAATCCTAAAATTAAAACAGTTTTTGCGACTTCCAACTCTCCGTCAGCCCCTTGGGCGGCAGCTACCACCGCAAAGGTAGTAATAATTCCGTCGAGACCACCAAATACGATACTCTTGACGTATTCACTGCCGGCACCTCCGTGGTCTTCCTTTTCCATGTGTGCCTTTCTGCTGGCTTCGACGTCCTTATTTTTAAAAGCGTCTCTGGCAGCGGTTGTTTTACCGCTGTCCTTCTTCACATCGTCAATAACAACAACTTCCATTTCTTCGGCATCTGGAGCACGTGAGTTGTTCTGCTCTGGAGTGGTTGGTGCGGTTGTTGAAGACATTTTCGGAGGGGTGTTGTTTGTTTGTTTTTTGTTAATAAGAAAACTGTTTTTTTTTAAAAAAAAAATAATAAATAAAAACCTAAATCACGCAATCTTTTAAAATAAATATCCACACGCCGACAATGATCTCACTAAGAGAGACGTAGTATGGATCGGCAACTAAGTGAAGTTGAAAGAGCGATTCACTACATGTTCTCAGTTCTTAGTAAGAAATTCTTTAAAGTTCGTTGAGAGTATTCGATGCCGAATAGAAGTAGTTTACCACTTACGTGATTCTATTTATTCGGTTCACTCGATTTAAAAATAAACAAAATAAAAATTATTAAAAAAAGGAAACCTTTTTTTTTTTTTGTCGTGTCTAGATTTTGATAATAAAAATAAAACAGCCCAAAACGAACTGTCTATACTGCACTGGGGGAGGAATAGAAAAAAAGATGACCCGCAAACCCGCAGTGTTGACAAGATATCAAAAAGATTTTAAGAAAAAAGAGAGACAGAGATAAAAAGAAACATTCACGAAACTGTTTCAGTCCCGTGATCGTGTGCAACAGATAAATACCCAACTCACCAGGACAATAACGGTTTCCAAGAAATTCCGAAAATAACTTCTTGACTACTACGTACATATCAACTAAATGATAAGAAAAAGGAGGAAATAAGAATTGAGTATTTTCTCGACTTTTCAAAAAGCGAAGAGTCGATACTCCGTAAAAAACACAACGAAAAAAAACATCTCTTAGGCTTCAAAAGCATGGGAGTGTTTCAACTTCAAAGAATACTTATTACACAGCGTGGTTAATTCTTTTTGAAGAGAATATGATCCACAAAAGAATACCTGTGTTTTAGAATCAGCGTCTGATAACATGTCAGAGACGTGCATTCTACCGATTTGCATGTCACGTGTTGGGTGAGAAGGTGAGTATTCATATCCAGGTGCAGTCAGTGCTGCTGATACTTCTAGATTGTGAACCGATTCTTCGCAGAGCATGTCGGTGACGAATTGAAATAGAGGAAGGGATCTACTCGTGTAGAATATCTTAACATTATTCAATAACGAGATTTTATTCTTTACAACATAATACATAAAGTCAAGTAGCATACTGGCACCACTCCCAGATGCAATCAGAATAACTGGAGGCATTCCTTCAATAAACAACAGTTGGTGATACACTGAGCATACAGGTACTCCAACACAAACATTCCTAACAGGATTACCCGAAGCAAGTATTGCCGTTGCTGAACGTTTATTCAGAAATGTACACGAAGAAGGATCTGTTTCACTCTTCGATACCCTCACAATCATGAAAGGATTAGCAGGATTCCAAACTTGGTTTTCCTCTTCAGTAACACACTGAAGAACACTATTCCTTCTCTGGATGCGAGATGGGGTTGAAGCTGATAGTGGATTCGTATCATCAGAAGGCATCAATGGCTCCTTAAAAGACTCCGCGATATCAAACTTGTGTTCCTTTTCACTGTAACATCTTCTCTTCTTTTTACAACACTGCGATACAACAGTTAGTCTGTGTGAGTAGTCAGCCTTCCCAAGTTCTGTAAGTGAGAGATTGATAGTCGGTGCAACTGTTTCGGTGTCCACGTTAAAGTCATTCAACTCTAAAATTAGGTAATCGTGATCAAGTTGGAGAATTGTTGCGCGAGTTTGTTTTGATAACCACCAACTAAAGATTCTATCAATCAGAAGTAACACAATAATTGGAATATTAATTATCCACGTGTGCGGATGTGTCTTTTTACGAGTTATGTCAATACAGTACCAAAGCGATCCAAATAGATGAAGAAATCGAGAGGTGTTGTAGTTAGAATTACTGATCAATTTCGATTGCGACATTGGAAATATAAGTAAAAAAACGATCAACGTCAGAACAAAACGAATTATATCATCGGTACTTAAACAGATAACGTGTAGTTGATAATCAAAATCAGGACACGTTTTTGTTTCGCTGAGAGGTAACGTAGTCGGCCCACGTCTATAAATAACATGACTCCAACCTGATAAAACAACCGGTAAGAATATAACAACAACATGCACTATTGTTAAAACACCAATAAACTTACCGAGAATCACGTGTGACCTGTAGTTCGATTCCGCCCAACCATAGAAATTTATGAAATTTAAAACCCTCTTGTCTTGCAAACGTTGCAAAAAAGTAAACACCTCTCTAAAAGAAGTAACAAGAAGACCACTTAAAGTACAAGTACAGAGTCTACCTGTTGCTCGTATTAGTACATTGTAGATTGTTGTGGATGTGAGCTCTGTTGTTAGGGGGCTCTTGTCACTTCCGAAACCTTCTCCGAAGGATTCTCTCGGCCAGCAGTTCCACGCTAATCGATCTACAGTCCATATTAAGGTTCCAATTACCCAAGTCCACCAAAAGAAAACTTCCCACGTTATTTTATTATTAGATTCAGACCATCCATTCGCTCGTAGTGCTGATGAGCTCTCGACATCTAATTTTATTGTTTCCATCATTCCATCGTCCTCATCGAACTGCACCACCCCACAAGGTGTTGTGGGGGTAACCATTTGTCTTCACACTACCTGCGGAAGAAAGTAAAGCTGCTGGATAAGACATGGAAAGTAGTTCTTCATTATTCGATCATTAGGGTGGAATGAGAGAATCAAAAAAAAAAAAACAAAAAAAAAAAAGATTTTGTTAAACTGTGTGAAAAAATAAAACAATTTCTTTTTCATTCACACAACAAAAAAAAAAAAAATAATAACAATCGTACCTAAAGATATATACCACTTCAGCCATGCACCTTCCAAGAGGGGTCCATTATAGCTTTCACATGTGGAGAATCACCGAGCTTGCGCTTCGGCACCTTTTTTTTTTGGTTTAAATTTTTTTAAAATTGGGTAGTTTAAAATAACAATAATAAATAGGGAGGAAACTGTTAGAAAGAGAGGCAAATGCAGGCTATTTTTTTATTACCATGTTAGGTTTAGTGGTAATTCCTTTTTTTTTTTTATGTAAGCTGCTCGACAACTTCTGAAAAATAATAATTGCTAATACAAAAGAATATAAATAATTTAAAAAATCGGTTGGTGATATTTGCTAACTCAATTTCACGAATCCGAAATTTATCTTGGGCAGGTATTTGTGCCATTTTTTGTCAGGAACAAAACAAAAAAGAAAAAAAAAAGAAAAAAAAATAATAGGTTACGACAGACTGAAGCTTCTCAGGTTGCTTTGTGTCGTTGAGATAATAAGTTTTTTTTTTTTTTTTTTTTTTTTTTTTCTTCCATAACAATACAAAACAACACAAAATATTTTCAAAAAAAAAGAAGAAAAAAAAATGTATAGAAATAAACAATACACAACAAGAAAGTACTGTATTTCTAATTTTTGATTGCTTTTTTGATCTCTCCAGGGTTACTATTCAGCCTGCTTCCTTCATTGTTGTTATTATTATTATTATTATTATTATTATTATTATTATTTTGAAAGAGCATTGCAGCAGAATCAAATTGTCCACCAAAGTTTCATCATTTTTTTTCGGCAAAGAAAAAAAAATAATAAAAATAAGTAAATTTTCAGTGTGCCGAAAAAAACCTTCTCCTTCTCTGGTGTGAATAATTAGTAGTACCTGGTAGGCATATTGGTTTGTGTAATTAGGATAGACCGTTGCGTGAGTCACGCAAAGGAGGATGATAAGGGGCACTGTGACAACCCTACACACGGTTCGCCTTGTAGCAGACGACCGACTGTAAACTTTACACAGCAATATAGAAGGGATTATACTTTTACTTTATAAATGTGTTTGGTTATGCTTTGCTTTTGTTTGATTTTTTCTTTTCTTTTTTTTGTTTGTTTCATCCCGAATGGACGAAAAGCTATCAGCAAAACCTAACGATTTAAAATCGATTTCTCAGAGGGTACCACCAGACACACTTTCATAGGGTTGAAGCGACGCTGGGAACATAGATATAAATGTAGACAAATTGGAACAGGCGAATTCATGCCTGTCCTGTCCAAAAACAATGAAAAAAGATTGGAAGAAGAAGAAGAAAAAAAAGGTTTTAATCCAATCGCAGTCTTCTTGGCAGACGCCCCTCCCCAGCCGCTAGGGGTAGCAAACTGATCTTCGAGACAAAAAAGATAGTTGGGACAATCAGTCATCGTGAAGTACAATAAATCACTACTAGTCTACCAACATGACGAAGCGTTGTATAGCATACATTATCACTAAGATAAGCAGCCCTTTTTTGGGAAATAAAACAGAGGGGCGAAACTCCCTCAAAGAAAAGCGGGGGAAATAATGCTGTTGCCATAAGCAACGCAGTGACAGTATTTTTTTTTTTTTTTTTTTAAAATTATTTTTTTGTTTTTTTTATTAATTTTTTTTTTTTTTCTCTTTTCTTTTTGTATGAGACATCATCTGAAAAAAAAAACAACTCTCCTTTGCCAAAAAACTCTGCGACCCCTACAACTTTTTGAATCAATGGCAGATACACCTCCTGTCAATCCCTTGAGGGTTGTGAGGTCCCAATGATTTGGGGCACCAAACAGGATCAACAAGTGGGTTAGGGTTGTTAAATAAAATAATGTCAGCAGTCATTTTTGTTGTATCAGGAAGTAAGATAGGTGAGTCAGCAACAGTGACTGTTTTATGAAAGGTAACCATTGGGTACTTTGAAGTTCTCGGAGAGCATGAAGCACTGTCCCAACCAAGAAGAGTAAGGATACTTGGTAGGCCCCCGTTTACTTCACACGGTGGACAGTGAGAGAATGAGATAAAAAGTTCGCAAACACCTGATGAAGAAGCACACGCGATATAAATCGAACTTCCAGCACTGAGTGGCTGATTTGGAATAAAAACCTTGACACCAGCTGGGGATATAATGGACTCAGGAATACTCATAAATTTGTCAATTGTTGTTCGACCTCCACCAAGCTCACCAACAACAGGAACGCCACCAAATTTTGTTAAGTCTGCTGCTGGTTTACAGACACCATTAAAACAAACGGTATCGGATGTAGTGCCACATGGAAGACCATTAGCAGAGTCAACATATGTACAAGATCCTAATGTAGGATCACATACACCTGATTCCCTGCATTCTAAATCTGGACAAGTAACACCAACACAATCCTGACAAGTAGTTCCCTGAGGAAACACGTTGTCGGCAACTTGTCCATTCTGTTCGGCAATTGTACAATAAAAGAATGAGACGAATGCAGCATCCCACTGTGTTTGCTCACAGTAGACGCACCCAACTCTTGTTGCACTGAACCACTGCATTATTGTTTCAGAATTAGCATGCACGAGTAGTAGTCGATCCCATATTTCATCGATGGTAAAAAAAGTTCGGTCTGCAGTGTCCCGAACTCCAGTTTCTGAGACAGTGATGAAGGTGGTAACTAAGGTCGCTGGGTTGCCACTGTTGATATCTGGGCATCGATTACCATTTGTACCAAATAGAGCAGAGTACTCAAGAAACAAGTCATCCTCCAACTGCGGGTCATAAATTAAGTTTCTGCATGCACCGCGATCACTTCTAAACGTGCTAAGCCTGTCTAAAAAATCAGCCTTCGTGTTTACTGGGAGCTGCGACAACATTGGGTCAGTAACCATGTCAGCACCTGCTCCAGCAGGAAACACATAAGTTGAAAATGGAGGTGCCATTCCTGATGCGCTGCTAATTAGAGCAAACAAAGGAACGAATGCTTTCATTTTTTTTTTTTTTTTTTTTTTTTTGTAAAAGGAATCTGTAAAAAAAAACTTAATACACTTCCTTCGCGTAACTTAGTATCTCATATTAATTACCTCCTGCCGAAACTATGAAAAAATGTCAATAAAAAAGGTAACGTTCAGCCATAGCAGGTTACGAGTCAGGTAGTATAAAGCATTACCTGAAATAAACTCGTACAAATATTCGGTTGTACCTCACATCAGTGGGAATAGCTATAGTAAAGAGTCATCACCCCCCCGAACTACTAAATAACATATTTCTCAGTTCAGTTCGAATCTCTCTCGGTGAAGTTTTTTTATCTGATACCCAGGCAATGTACCCATCAGGTCTTACTAGTATGTTTTTTATTTCACTGTCAATAGCATCCCACTGTGAAGATGAGGCCACATAGATGACAGATACACCGGGTGTACAGGGGGTTTTCACAGATCGAATATTGATGTTAAGATCTTTTGACAGTAATACCCAAGTTAGGGATCTGGGCATGGAATATCTCTCGAATGTTCCAGAAGTAGTTTTATAAGAAATAGAAGGCATGCGGACACCCGCCATAAACTGCTCTGTATAATGTAACGATCCCTGACGTATCTCATCTGTTCGTTTAGCAGGTGGATAGCAAACACCTAAATCATCAAAAGAGAAGAATAACGGAATATCATTCCAGTTATTTAGAATATTCTGAACTCCTGAAGTATTATTAGTAGTCGCTGTTCTGCCTAATTTCATACCAGTGTCGAATAGATGGCTTCCAACGTATGGGATGTTAGAACAGACAGTTTCAAGTATCGATGCTTGAGACTGAGTCATACCCATTGACTTTGGTACATTCATCCCTCTTTGAAAACAAGTCATTGCAGTACTAAGAAGTCCAGTACCACTGTAATGACGTTCTTTATGATAACTATGTAGTAGTTCACTGTCTGAGTATCTCTTGTGATACGCTGATAGTTTCCAAGCGATATTATGAGCATCTCCGATTCCTGTGTTGAGACCTAATCCTCCTGAAGGAGGAAATCGATGAGCTGCATCACCACACAAAAAACATTTCCCCGACTTTGATACAAAACTTTGCGCTATTTGTGCAGACATAATCCATGACTGCCTTGCGTGTACAATCAGATCATCGATTATTACTTTCTTTTCAGTTGAATCTGTTCCATACACGGCAGCATTGATAGCTGTCCTCACAACTTGTTCTTCATTTGTATCACTGTGAGCAATGTCATAACTTGGGATTTGGATAACGAATTCTCCCTTTGATATGTCTAACCCAACGACACAAGCAATGATGTCACTGTTAAACACAAAGTAGAGCATTCCAGTTCTATTTTGTTCAATCAGATATCTACCAAGACTCAAAGAGTTGAAATGAATTGAATGAAACTTTTGTAAAGTTCCTGGACCACTCATTGCAATGCCAAGATTTGAACGCAGACTACTATTAGCTCCATCAGCTACTACAACATGTTCCGACTCGACCTCGTAAGTTTCACTTGGTGTGGAAACAGTTGTTAGTACGGTATTTGGAGAGTAATTCTCATTGATTGTTACACAGGTTCCGACATGCTCTTTTAAATTTAAATTTGCTGAAAGACTCTGCAAGGCATCCTCAACATATGGTTGAGCAACATGAGCTGGCCGACACTCAGATTTCTGAATCAGTGTCTCGAAAGCAGATCCAGTTCTGTGATCCTTTTCAGCAATGTATTTCCCTTGTAGACTGTGGGTGTATTGAACCTTTCCCCATTCAGATTCCGGTGGACAGTGCTTCATGATATCCTCACTTATCCCCATTGAATTGAATATTTCCATTGTTCTGCTGGTTAAAGCGTGGGCTTTCGGATGTCTTTTTCGATTCGCAATTGGGATCTTTTCGATTATCATTGTGTCCACACCTTCTCTTTGTAAAAGGCATCCAAGTGTTCTTCCAACAGGACCACCACCTGCGATAAGAACATCTGTGGTCAGTCTTTTTATCATAGTATGAGCATGGCTGTTGAAGTAGTTTTTATTTATCAAAAATACCAGGGAAGCCACTTTAGTTTCGTGTCACAAAACAAAACAACACAGTGTTATATTAATATTTTACTGTATGGTTAAGTTTAATATCAATTCTATTTTTTCCCCCCCTCCATATTATTTTAATAATTTATCATAATATTTTTTTAATTCTTTTTTTTTTTTTTTTTTTTTTAACATTATACCTTGGCAAACATCATTTATGACGAATTAAAAGTTTAAATTTCGTGCACAAGTGCACAGATCGACGCGAGTGGCTCTGTGCTTTTTTATTCTTTCCCCCGTCCGGTTTATCACACAGGGACTAAGGCAGACAGATTGCGTGATTGAAAAAAAAAAAAAAAACCTTTTTAAAAATAATAACACGAATTATGTATGATGCAATATTTCTGTCTAAATATGAAAAAAATAACACATCCATTTCTGTGTTCTGAAAACAGTTAAGGAAAAGAACTGGATGTACTACAGAAAGGCTATCGGCAAAAAAGTGTCGATGCAGATGATTGAAAAAAAGAAAACTTGAATAAAGAACAGCAACAAAAAGGATCAAAGAATTATATTAACAGATAAGCTACAAGTCTTGAATATCGTCTTTTTGAGGATCAGCAACAAGAGTGCTCATAAGTGTTTCAGATTCTGTCTGGTCTGTTACAGACCCAGCAAGTGGAATAGTTGTTTCTGCAGCAGGACGAGGAACCCGATAATCGGTATTCGCATGAAGAACACTCGGATCTACGTA